>JAXBDA010005357.1:0-24826 GCA_036023075.1 Gaultheria prostrata
CAACCGGGGATTATTTGGAGCTTTGGACACGCCTTTTTAGCTCCAATTTTCTGAAACTCATCAAAAACACAACTCGCGCAAAATCAATCATTTAAAGGCACAAAATGCACGTGTGTGTGATCTTAACAAGCGAGATAAGCCCGAATATATACAACATTTGGGGCTTATCAGAGTCCCAAGTCTCCGACCAATTCCTCCATTCCTCCCCGTTTTGCTCCTTCCTTTTTCGAGTCCCCTACTCCATCTCACCCCTTTGTCCATTTCCCCTAACCATCATTGTTTTCCGCCCATTGATCTTTCAACCCTTTGTCATTTGTCTTGAGTGTTGGATTAGGTCAGAGGAGATTCATCATTTGATAAAAAAAAAAAAAAGTTGATGTAATTTCTATGGTAGTTGTTTAAGATCAGATTTATTGGATGAAGAGGTTCCTTCAAGCAACTTGACCGGAATAAGTTTGATTTATTTTTCGTATAATTAGATCTCGTTGTACTTTGGTTAGATGGTTGGGAACAGAATTACTTTGGTTGGATGGCTGGGAATAGAATTACGGGGCTTCGACTACTGTTGTGGGAATGAGAAGTGGACGGTCTCAGGGTAGAGAAGTAGAGAACATGGCAAGACAGAGTACCCGAAAAAGAGAGGAGATGAGGTGATTTATCCAAAAAAAAAAAAAATACAGGGTACTAGAGTCATTTAGCATTTTCTGTTAACGAAGTTAGAGTTGCAATTTAGTCCAAAACCATAGGTAGGTCATTCGCTCATTTTTAAAAGTGAGGTATGTGATCTGCAACTCACGCTAACCATAGGTAGGTAAAGTGCATTTTGCCCTAAAATAAAAGGGCAATATTGGAAAATAATAGTCGACAGACACTACGTCCTTGTAGACACCCCAATTTGGAAGCTTTAGACATCTTTAAAAGTCCCGATGACTAAAAGAAACGCCCGAATGAAGTTTTGAAACAATACTTGAACAAAGAACGGAGTCAACCTAGTCCACTATACCGTGCCATACACCTCCCAAGTCCCGTGTGACAAACCTCAACCCAAAACCCAGCTGTGACTCAAGTTTGTACTGCACGGCACAACTGACCCAATCAACTACACCGCACGGTACTGACACACTGCCGCATGGCACTGTCAGGTATCAATCAAACCTGCAACACGTTACCAGTAGCACCCTTTGTTGACAAACTCGTTTCTGCCATCTCCTTGGTCCCTAAGGCACGCAAAGGTGCCGTGTAGCCTACCAAATAGGAGTGGAATCTTGGGTTAACTTGATGGAGTGGGTTCGGCTCACCTCCTACAAATACCCAATCCATTCTACTGCCAAACAAGCTGGAAAAAAAGAAGAGAACTCCAAAAAGGAATACCTAAAAGCTTTGTTAGAACCTCTCTTAGTTGGTACTCTGTCCAAAACTCATCCGAGCCCCCCGTTGGCCACTCCTCCTGCCACCTCCACTCGTACCCATTACTCAAGAGCCCCATTTCCCAGCTCTACCAGACCTCTTTGATACCTACAACACCCAGTACCAGGTTCTAGTTCAAGTGCTTGCTTTAAAACTCTATTCCCGAAGGTAAAATCCTTCGTTTTGCCACCGAAGTCAGCTACTTTGGTATTCTGAGGATAAGGCCAAGTTCAAGGAGGTTCCTTATACCTCTCTTGAGCTTGGTGTACCAACAATGCTCAACAAAAACCAGCCACAAGAATATGAGATTTTTACAGTAGTGTTGTACTACTTCCATAGTGCCGCGTGACACTTCTGTTTAAACCAAGTATTTTGGAGCCTTGTTTCTCTCGGCCAATCAATGCCGTAGGGTGGTAAGGCATCTTCTGGCACATTTCAAGTCAAAAACATGGTTTCTAAGTCTTGGTGCATGACTCTCCTTTCATAAGAAATCAGCTTACCTCTTCCAAAATATCGAGTTTTGCAAAGTTATGCATCAAGAACACTTAGTTTCCCTTTTACTGTGTAAAATAAGCTTTCTCCTCACTGTCCAGGGAGGTCCAGTATCATACGGTACACTTTTTCACTAAACGGTACTACTCACAGTACCGTACAGTACTGCATGTTGAATCAAAAAAATTCAAAAACCTGTTTCACTGCTCGGACAGTGGGCAATGTTAAGACATTCTGTTTTGACTATTTTCTGAAGTTATTCATGCTTGTTCATTGTCGGTATTTCTTATTTGTTCATTATCAGTGTTAATCGTTAATTTGTTTATTGTTACTTTTGTTATTATTACCTGTTTATTTGAATAAAGTTTGGCAATAAAAATGTTTTCCAAAAACAAATCCCAAAATATTTAGTAGAGACCAATTTTTATCGGGCAAGTAGGGTGCTTTTTCGAACAAAACCTTCCATGCTCGTAACTTGGCTCTCGAACCCAAATCTCTATTTTTCGCAGACTAAACCTTTTTTTCAGCAGCAAAAGAGTCATTATTTTTCTTAAAACGGTTTCTCGGGTACCAAACATTTTCCAAAAATTGAACCCTGGGTGGCGACTCTAAATTCTTTTTCCCTAAACTGCCTCTTTTCAACACAAAAAACGTGGGCCGTTCCAGCATCCACAGTCCTTTTAATAGAAAGTACTGGTGACGTTGTAACTGTTTGATGCTCGGAGTATGAAAAAATCAATATGAAGAAACATCACAATGTTAGTACGAGAAAGAGTTAAATGCTAATTTGGAACACACAAATTGGTATGCGCTCGCAAATTTTATTGACAAACAAATCGAAATCGGTATTAAAAAATCCGTGAACATATTCTCCTAAAAAATAAATCGAACTTGCCAATCAAAAAAATAAACCGAACTTCTGTGTGTGCGTGTGTGAAATTCTGAGAATAATGCATGTGGGGGAGACACGTGCATTGAACATTTTATATAGGTTGTCATTGGACCTTTTTTATTTCTTTTGCTACTTTGAGAACCTGAACCAAGGTTCTGAATACCGGGTTTTTTATCCAATTATCGTTTCGGATTTAGCGATACTATTTGTATATAGTTGTAATTCAATAAAATTTTCCATACCAGTTATGTTATCGTTATTTTATATTAAAATTATCAAACTCCCATAACTATCACAAGTTAAGAGATTTTTTTTTTAATCAAAAGCCGAACCTATTTCAAAGCTCTTAAAAAGTTGAGAGTTCAAATGGGGTAATTTTGTCATTGTGGGATTTTAGGGTTCTCATCTCATAACATAAAGCATCTCTATCTTTATGAAAGCTGCGCCACAATTTTGGCCTTGTTTTTTTGGTAGTTTTGTTTTGTTTTGTTTGTATGGGTAATGAGTGGAGACACAGAAATATGATAATGATTGGAGATAGAGGTAATGAGTGGAGAGAGATAGAAAAATAAATGAGAATAATAATTAAAAATATGAGTAATGATTGAAGAGAAAAATATGGTAATTATTGGAAAACTAAGCTAAACTAAACATTGTAAACGAACAATCATGCATAATAATTGAATGATAACACTCGTATCAACATTTTAGCTTTCATTTTAAGAGCTACTTAATTTTTTAAGTAATGTGAAACGTGGTTATCAAACCTACTCAATCACTTATTATATAATTCATTCAGTTTTAATTGTTAAATCTGAATTATCAAATAAGGCCAAACTCTACTAAACATTATTATGCATAAAGGTAGTTCAGTTTCAAATCAATTTCAATAGAAAAAAACTCAACCGATTTTGTGTTTTTATAAGTTTGTTGAATGTTCTCTAAATAATACAGATTAACTCCTCTCTTTTTTGTGACATGACAAGAAACACCTTTAAGGCAGAGTCAAGTTGGACCCATGCATCCATTTGGAGTAAACCCCAATTATATGTAGCTAACACAAATCATATGTAAGGTAAGCCATGATGTTGCGAACGGTGGTTGAACACAAGGCCTCTGAATTTACCGTTTATCCTAGGTTAACTGGAGGGATTATATACATATTAATGTGATCCCAAATTATAAGGAAATCGACTCCATGTAATATACATACTCCCTCCGTCCCATAAAATTTGGTCCCTACGAAACTATGTGCAATTTTCAAACTACAAAATAATGTATTTACCAAAATAATTTTTGCGTCGTATTAAAATACATTATTTTTTGTACATTATCAAACAAGATCCATATTGGCTAAAAAAATTATTTTGGTAAGTACATTATTTTTTTGTTTGAAAATTACACGTAGTTTCGTAGGGACCAAACTTTATGGGACGGAGAGAATATATAATAATCTCAATGAGGGCATGAGAGGTATCTTATTATTAATATAAATACGTAGTTGTTACTCTTTCTTAAGACATTTCATCGACTGATCTGGCACATTTCATTGTATTGCAAACTAGCTCTAGTGCTTGACCATTTACTAATACCTAAAATACCAGTAGGTGATGGAAAATTTGATAAACTAACATAGGATAGATCAGACTAACATGACATTAGTCCATGAGCCTTTGATTTCTTTAGTAAGAGCACCAAAGCATCTCCATCATTCTCGAATCGATTGTGGAAACATCCAACTCAAAACCAATTGGCAATGAGTGGAGAGGTCTCAGCATATATTAAGTGATCACCCATTCTTCTCCTAGGCAATGTGGGACAATATTTCTCAACATCCCTCATCACGTGCAGCCGTATTTGAGGTCTGTCGCGTGTGACCACTTTTTGGGTCCTATCATCGTGCAGCCTTTTTTGCTGGTCTGTCGTGGGGTGTGGATTGTGAATTTTTTTTATAATGTGGAGTGGAATGTGCCCTGCTTTGATACCATGTGAAAACATCCAACTCAAAACCAATTGGCAATGAGTGGAGAGGTCCTAACATATATTAAATAATCACTCATTTCTCTCCTAAGCAATGTGGGACGATATTTCTTAACACAGACTAACTCACGCTATGCATATTGTAAAAAAATCTACATGTATAACCTTACACAGAGTGGAAGACGGCACCACAAAGAGAGCTTACCCAACTAAGGCCCCGTTCCACTAACTCAAAAAGCCAAAAACCAGTTTATTGCGCTTTTTGAGACAGATCATCCCTTCACAATACATCACATAAAAAACTACAAAAAGCCAACGTGTTTTTTGAACTACCACATAAAAAAGTCAAAAAGTCAAAAAAACCAAGTTAGGGGCACACCCCTAAGATTCTTCTCATGAGGGATGCAAGTAACGAGATATTAAAACATTGCTACATGCACGAGGATTATTGTAGGTCACATGGTGTTGTACAAAATTTGTAATTATAAAAAACCTTGTAAATTACGTACTACATTAGAATACACAAATTGCAACACAACCAAAAGAAACCCTGCTCAATACAGGACAAGTACATGCAGATTGAGTCATGTTGATATGCGAACTTCAAAGAGTAGATCACTCCCAATCTGGGTCTAAAACGAAGATGTTTGTAATAAAACAATTGTTCATCATAGATCTAACAAGGCATTCTACGCACACGTCACTGAACTTGCCCAGAAATCATATTCAAAAGTTGCAGAACTTGCCCAGAAATTGTCTTCTAGGGTTTTTGGTGGAGGGAATTTTAGTGTGATGAAATTTGAAAGTCGCGCCCAAAACGAATTACGGTATATGGGGTGCACCAGCTGCGAAGCGTGATGTTTTCCATCACAGCTAATTGGTTTTCATCTCGCTTTGGGGAAGCTTTCCATCACAGCTACAAAGCGTGATGTTTGCCAACACGACCTTTCGTTTTGATCTCGGTTTGGGGAGTATACCATCACAGCTTAAAAGCTTGATGGTTAGGGATGGATGGGAAAGTTTCTGCGCGATATTAGGATTTGGAGATTCGTAATTGTTTTCATCACACTTAAACGTATAAGCGAGATAAAAAAAAAAAAAAAACTAGTTATAATCTCGCTTTTTTAACCCCCTGAGATAATCAAGCGCTTGTAGCCTAGCGGTTATCTTCTGGTTTCCCACAAGGGAGATCAAGGTTCGAGCCTCGACAAATGCATTTGGGGTTTAGAGCTATAGATAGCCTCAAGACTTCCCTCGGGACTAATTCACTAACTACCCGCTACCCACTAATGTGTATCGAATGACAAAAAAAAAAAAAACCTGAGATTAAAATTTTTCATTCTATTTCTTTATCATGTTTTTTTTTATAAAAGTGACATCTTTTTCTCCTTAGAGTGATCCATATATGTAGTTGTAGTAGTGGAAGCAGAAGGCCAGTAGCACACTTTTTACAAAATCAGATCTTCAAAGCCTACAATTTCACGTGCATCTACAAAATCAACAATACGTATGTATGTATATAGGTGCCATGTATATGTCTGGGTGTGTGTGAGTTGGAGAGAGAGAGAGAGGAAGGAACGAAGGGGAATGGTCAATTATACCCCTGAAAAATGATAATGTGTTGAGCATGTCATTTTTCCGTCCAAATTCCAAACGGAAGTTTACCCAGGTTTGACATTGCAACCAATTGGGAAATGCAAGGTTTAATGTGTCGAAATTGAAACATGAAGGACCAAAGTGAACTTGTGAACTTTCGAGTAAAGTCTAAGGGATATAACAGAAATTTTCCCTTTGTCCATTACCAAAAACAATTGACCATCCATCACTTTTTCGAACTGGGATAACCAAATCAAACGACAAGAAATAGTTTTCGAAACTAATGTTTTAAATAATATTTTTATATGTTTTTTGAAAACAATTTTTAAAACAAAACAGTTTTTTTTTTCTCTCGAAAATAGCAGTTTTTGAGTAAAAATAGTTTTAGAAGAAACAGTATTTGATAAAAAAGTTAGTGTAAAAAATGTTTTCCACAAAAACTTTTTTTAAAAGTTGAGTTAAAAACAGTTATTGAAAAAATCATTTTTTTAAAACAACAATTTTTCTTAAATCTATTTTTGAAAAAAAATAGTTCTTTAAAATAATTTATTTAAAACATTGTTTAGAGAGAGAGAGAGAGAGAAAGCAGGGGAAGGTAGAAGTTTTTTGTCATTTTTTCTAATGATGAGTGTACTTGATTAAGTAGATGTGGGATCCACTAAGTTTAGTTATTGCCAAAATGTTACTACTAGTTTTACTTTTCCAAGAGCCAAAATTTGTGTAGTTTTTTTTTTTTTTTTATAACCAGGTGTCTGGGCTAGCTAATCTTGAGAGACAAAAAAAAAAATGTTGCTAAAATTTGAGTAACTGCTAAGAGGTTGTGTGGATGGCCACTTCCGGTGATCCGGAGAATGTTTTTGATTTAAAATATGAGTCGCCACGTAGGATTTAATTTAGAAAATCTTTTCTTTGGTACCCGAGAAACCGTTTGAAAATAATTGATGACTCTTGTGCCGTTTTGGAAAAGATTTGGTCCGCGAAAAAGATTCTTTTTGGGTCCGGAAGGTAAGTTACGGGCGGGGAAGGTTTTTGGAAAAGCACCCCGCTCGCCCGGGCTACTCCCGGTCTCTACTAAATATTTATGGGATAAAAATATTTTATTGAAAATCTTTGACAATTAAACAATTAAATAACAGGAAATAATAAATAAATAAAGTTAACAGGACTAAAAGGAAATAAAATAAAATGAAGGAACTGAACGTTAAACAAAGTAAAGTTGAGGGAAAAAGTGTAATTTTGAAAGTGTAAATCGCACCAGAGGATAAGAAAACATGGGAGATTTTCTGGAAACAGGGGAAAACAAAGGAGAGCCGCCCGGCTCTCTGGGACAGCCGTTCGGCTCTGGTGAGAGAGTCGTCCGGTCCTAGTTTGAGGCCGGCCGGCCCTCTGGCCGTTTTTGCAAAATATTTTCTACCCTCTGGAGGGAATGGAGTTTTGACTCGAAAACCAGTTTCTTTTATACAAAAATTCTCCTAAGAGAAGTATTATCGTTTAGAAAATGTTTCGGGGAAGAAATGTATCCCGAGAAAGGTCGAACCGCGCGATTATGATGAAAAACCACTCGTTTCGATACTTCGGGAGGATTTTTACTATAAATAAACTTTCCCGGACCCGAAAATAACTACGAGAGTTATTCCGAGTTCGGGAAGAAACCCCTCAAAAGAGCGCGGTTACTGAACCCGGCTCAAAAATACGATTCTTATACCTTGATTGGATCGATTCGGGCGCCGAAGGAGATTGATTTTTCCTTGAGTTTGATTCTCAGTACTTTTGAAGATTTCTGGAGTTGAGTAGGAGAATATTTCCACCATATATCTCTTCTTTACGGTCTCTGGTCTCGTAATCACCGGTGTTCAAGTGAGGGAGAGGGATCGGCTTTTATAGCCGCTGATGTTACCCACGAAATCACGCAAGAGATTTTTGTCATCATGATATTCCCCGGCGCGGGGAATATATTCTTCTGCACGAATCTCTGAACCCAGATTTTCGGACAAGACGTGTAACAGACACAGCCGGCCGGCTTTCAAAGAGAGCCGTCCGGTCCTGCTGTCAGAGCCGTCCGGTCGTTGTAAGGAAATAAAGCCGCCCGGTCCATGGATCAAGGTCGTCCGGTCATCGACTCCTTATTTCTGAAAATTCTTTGTTGTTTTCAAATGGTTTTAAAGGCGCGACCGATCATTTCAAGGTATTCTACATATTTTCATTTATTCATCATCGGGGGTATGCAGGGTAAAAATTGGGGTCTCTACAGGTTGCCAAGTTTAGTTATTCCAATGTAAGCATTTTTTAACAAACATTGCTAACCTTAATAACATTTTTAGTTTTGGTTAAGTCATTGAGGATGCTCATCTAACTGAGAACGGAAATGAAACACAACGCAAAAGAAAGAAATAAAACATCACGGAGGAGAAATTCATATACTATACTAAAAAAATAATGACATAAGCACAACAAATCGTCGGGTGTCTTTGGATATCTCATTTATTTTTAGTTTTTCTATTTTTGGTTGTTTAGAAGGGTTACCCAGAATGAGTCATGAGAAAACTCATTTTTTGTTTCTTGCTTTAGAGAACAGAAGCCAAAAGTAAGGAAAGATGAGTTTTTTGACTTCTCGTTTTATGCTTTTCTTATGTTGGTTAACATAAAGACTTACATTATGTATTCTGTATAGATCTCTCAAACACTACTCATGTTGTCAGGAGCAGACCTAGGGGGATATAAGAGGAGGCCTGGCCCCCCGCACACCTCCCAATTAACCCATTACTTCTACTACATTTTAAGTTTTATTTGTAAAAATTATAAGATAGGTCCCCACAAAATTGTGTTATTAGTACATATATAATGATGATATTTTGTAGTTATTTTTAATACATGTATTTGGTCCTTCCGCATTAAAAATACTGATGTTTCAAAAAACATTCTGCACACCAAACACTTTACAGATTTATAATACATTATAATCATAATTCAAAAAACTAAAAATGTACTAAAAAGTAAAAAATAAGGCTCTCAAACACCTTACTCAATTTTGCTACCAACAATGACTTTCGGCCCGACTTTCATACCGACATCCACGTGGAAACCATTGTATTCATTTTATAATCTCTCTCTCTCTCTCTCTCTCTCTCTCTCTCTCTCTCTCTCCCCCATTACTTTCTCACTTTTTATTTTTTACAAATTAAAATGTTCATAACTTTTATTTTTCATGTCCAATTAAAAATATATATATATTTTTTAATCTACTCGACGACATCTATCAAACAAGACCAATATTGAATATGCAATTATGTATAGAAGTAATTTTTTAGGTATAGGCTTTTTTTTTTTCCCTTTAACTTTGAGCTCGTGAATTTAACTTGATTTGAACTCATAAATATTAGTATTAGGTTTGACAAGCTCATACAAATTATTGTGGGTATAGGCTCTTTCATACATGTAAAAAATCAAATCAATTGAATATCTCTAAGTGCTTGATCCGGGCAGAGGGTTTGTGCTGCACAGACATGCACACTACCAAAGCATGTCTTCCTGGTTTCCCACTTAATTGGTGGTTTGCGGGCTTTGTAATTTTCTTTGGATAAAAAAATAAAGTACTTCCGTGCATAATTTTTTGATTTTTTTTGCACCAACTTAAACTACTACTCCCTCTGTCCCTTTTTAAATGATCCATATGAGAATACGTGCAATTTCAAACCCCTAAAAAACATATTTCTCTATATAATTTTTTGATTTTTTTCATACAAATATAAAGTGCTCATTGAGTACTTTAATTTGGTGCAAAAAAAATTTTAAAACGTTCTACGGAAGTGCATTTTTTAATATCCACAAAATACACGTTTTCCAAGCGGATTACTTAAAAAGGGACAGATGGACTAATAGAGATCTTTAATTCGATGAAAAAAAATTGAAAATCTATGTGCGAAAGTATTTTACATTGCTGGCTTTTTGGATTTGTAATTTTAGGGTAAAAAATAAATTACAGTCGCTAATATTTTTTTTGATTTTTTGCACCAAATTAAACTAAAATTGGGTATGAAAGTATTGAATTTTTCAATCCAGAAAATGAGCATTTTTTTAGACTTCAAGTTTTAATGCATGTTTATTACATATATTCTTCTATTTAATTTTTAGTAATGGGCCTAGATTGCAACCCTCAAGCTCAATCACAACACTAGTATTTGTAAAAGTCTAATGATGTTTACTCATGGGTTTTTTAGTTTTAGTCTAACGATGTTTAAAGTCATGGGTGTTTTAGTTTTAGTGTGGAATGCATCGAATATGTTTACAAGTGTTACCACTGCATACCAAGGTGAATGCACAAATGCTAAAACAGGGATTTAGGGGATGATTTGGGATTAAACGTTTTTGAGTGCACAGCTTGGATTGTGTGTACGCTGTGTAGCACAGACCCCGCACCCGCTTGATCTAATCTTTTAATTTTTTAACTCAATCGAATATCTCTAAGTGCTTGATCCAATCTTCTAATTTTTTTTATCAAGCACTTATAGTTATTCGATTGAGCAACTTATTTTTTATCAAGCACTTATAGTTATCCAATCTTCCTAAAAAATTATTTTTTTATACATAATTACATATCAGTATTAGTCTTATTTGATAGATGTCATCGAGTAGATTTTAAATATATATATTTTTTCAACGTTGGATATGAAAAATAAAAATTAAAAACATTTTAATTTGTAACAAATAAAAAGTGACGAAGGCCCAGTTTCCCACTTAATATCAAGTGGAAAGAAAATTTGATAAAATCTCAGATTTTTTAGTGCAAAAATCTAGGATTTTATCAAACTTTTTTCCTCACTTGATAAGATGTAGTGTATTTTGATAAAATCAACTGGGAAACTGGGCTGAAGTAACGAAGAGAGAGGGGGAGAGAGAGAGAGAGAGAGAGAGAGAGAGAGAGAGAGTATAAAATGAATAAAGTGGTTTCTACGTGAATGTCGGTATGAAAGTCGGGTTGAAAGTAATTGCCAGTAGCAAAATTGCACCTTACTCGCTTTTATAATATCGTAGCGTTGACGATGGGCTCACCTGCAGTAAGGGCATCTCTAGTAACATCATTTGTGTTAGAAATTGTGTAAGAATTAGTATAAGTAACAAATATTTTCTTTTTTTTGTGTCTCAATACTGTAGTTAGTGCATGAATGGTTGTGCAAAAGTTAGTACAACAATAGGCAGGTGTAGAACTGTTGGTACCACAAACTAAACTATTTGTGGGCCCGGCTGCATTTTCACGTTTAAAGGGAGGAGAGAGAGAGAGAAGAGGAAAATGTGTCAACCTGGAAGAGAGAGGAGAGAGAAAGAGAGAGAGAAAAATGTGTACTTTTGTACATTTTAACAACACTCTAACAAAATTATTGCAATACTCATTATCTTAACAACACATTGTGTCATAACTATACATAAATGGGATCCACTTTTTATATTTTTGTGTCATATAACTTCACATTTTTAACTTCACGACCGGAGATGCCCGGAATAAGAAATAAGTTAAATACTGACAGATTCTGCCGTCTCATCACCTGGGAAGAACACTGACTAGATCATAAAAGCCCCCCCCCCCCCCACAACACACACACACACACACACACATTTTATCCTACTGAAAACATATTAGCGCCAACTGTTCAATCAAACTCAAACGTTTGGCAACATTTAGGAGAATGAAATAACTCATGAAAGAGTGGTCCAGGACACAACAGTACTAATTAAGAGTTGGCGGTAGGGGTTCGGATCGGTCCGGATTGGCATGAATCCAATCCTAATCCGCAAGTCACGATTTTTTGAAAATAGAATCTGTGTCCAATCCAAAAGTCCCACGGTTCGGTTCCAATCCGATCCGCGAATCACGGATCGGTTCCGGATTTGTCCACGGATTTTCAACTTATTCTAAAAAAAATCATCAATTCATTTAAAAATCCAAACTCAACATTAAAACAAACACTTCACTAGTACAGTTAATAGATGATAATATAAAGCATCAAGAAGAAAATAGAAAGAGCAGTTACTGGAAAGAAATAATGAAAGTTTATTAAACATTCCAACAAATTAATTGAACAAATTTAAACTTGAACATTATGGAATTAAAATAGATAGCCAAAAAACAATACCGAAGATTCGTTTTGAATTCCAAAGACAGTAGGCTATAACCTTCCATATCAAAATATCAAATTGTCAATATTATAAAGGTGGTAAATTATTTATCTATACTTATATATTTATTTAAAAAGAATTATATATAATAAAAATCTCACGGTCCGGATCGGTTGATCCACGGTTTCAAAATCAAAATCCGTGTCCGGACCGCGAGTCACGGTTTTTTATTTTTTGAATCCGTGTCCGGACCATTAATCCACGGTTAAAATCCAAAAGGCACGGATCGGTTCGGTCCGGATTCACGGTTCACCGATTTTTTTGAGCAGCCCTAGTTGGCGGGGTTTGATCAGTGTCGATGTTTGATACCATAGCGTTAGTAGCTTAATAAGTTACAAAGGACATAAATATAACTCAGTCCACTCGATTCTTGGCCTCTCCCTCGAGCAAGAGCATCTCCAGTTCTCACCCCCTTTTGTTTTACCCAAATTTGAGTAAAAAATTATCTAAATCCTCAATTTGGGTTTCACCCCAAATTCATTTTTTTTTTAATTACGAATGGTATATATGTAAATAAGTAGATGATAGATTCAACTCCGGAGAAGCTCCAGTGATCCTCCAGAAACTCCGGCGACCCTACAGTGGATCCAACGAAGCTCCGGCATCAAATTGAAAGATCCAGCCAAACTCTCTCATCATTTCAAGACAACCGGCAAAGATCTGGCATCTTACTGAGATGTCCGACAGGGCTCCTGTGAAGCAAGGTAGATGCCTGGAAAATGGATAAAGATTTGGGTGTCCCCAAAATGGGGAAAGAAATGGATAAAACCCAAAAATGGGTAAGGGTTTGAGTAAAGATTGGCGATGGATTTTTGATGTTTTTACCCCAATTTTGGGTATGGGTCTCAAAATAGGTCAAGATTTGAAATGCTCTTAGGCCCCTTGTGCAACTGTCCAAAATCCCGCTGTTATCTTTTGAATTTCGGCAACCCAAAAATGGGAGAGAGGGAGCACCAGAGAGAATTTTTTTGATCTAGGTCGATGTTGAAAACACTTTAGACGGTACAGATTGTGCACTACAACCTTGTAGAACACTTCCGCCCTAGATACACGTGCGATTTTTACATCTCTGAAGATTGAAAAACCATTAAAACAGCTAATATTTAAAACCTTCATTGGAACCACCTATCATTTTTCAACAGATGAGAACTGATCACTAGGTGATCTTGCATAGTTGCATGCATATAAACTCACATCATAATCCAAATATCGAACTATATAAATCCAAACATTTTACTGCATAAAGCAAGCTTTCTTACCTTAACCCGGAAGCCTTCCTCAAACATGAGAGAGAGAGAGAGAGAGAGAGAGAGAGAGGGAGAGACCAAGATGCCATTTTGTCTGCATTAGCACCTGCACCTCTCTCCACAGAAAACCCAGCTAGGGTTTGCATATTTTACAAAATATGAAAAAACCCTAGTGAGAAGAAGAAGTAAGGTGCAGGTGCAAATGCAGATAAATAAAAAGGACACCTTGAGTAATAGTAGTACATTTTTCCTTCCTTGCTTCTTTCCAAAAAAGTCTTCCAATCTTTGTGAGTCTAGAATATGAGAGAGAGAGAGTACGAGATGGTGTTGCATTTTACCAGCTTATATAATCTTTTCAGACTCTGATATATCGTTTTCTGCAGGTTACACCATGCAGAGTACGGCCCGGTATAATTTGTACATGTGTAAAACACAAAAAATAATTATTTCATAAAAAAGTTTAAGATGAATATTACAAACACTCATTCACAACTAAACGAGTATTCTCAACTCCAAAAATCATATTGGGGCCACTGAGGATCATGCACAGTTGTTACGTGCAGGGCTTCGAAATTAGTTGAGGTGCGTGCGAGCTGACCCGGACATCTGGTTATCAAAAAAATAAAACAAAGATACACATATGTACATAATTCCAATTGTTTCAAAACTTAAGCTGGCTTTTTGAATTTTTTTTTTTTGATGTATTGTGAGATAATGACCTGTATTGTGAATCGAAATAAACTGGCTTTTTGACTTTTTGAGTTAGTGGAATAAGGCCTGAGTTGATGTTGATATTCATCACCCTCAGCAATTATGCCACCAAATTAGCTTTTGGGCTTGGAAGATTGAAGTGGATCTTATTTATATCCAGGAACACTGAAACTCTGATAATTTTTTGGACCAACTAGCTTTTCAATTATTTAGTTTTGCCTTTATTCAAAATAAATTCTCTTTTGTTAATTTTACGCCTGTTGAATCGTCTTGACGTCAAGAATCAAAAAAATACTAAAAATTATGAAAAAACTGCACGGTGCAGTCATTAGTATTGTATTATTTAGTACTCCCGTATGATCTGTGCCAAAAAAAAGTCATTACCTTACCTTTCCTTTGTGACTTCATGGTCAGGTCTGGTGACCGACGACAGGTGAGTGTTTGAAGAGATTACTAGCTGTTTGTGGAGCACTGTCACATGGTGCTTTAAGAGCTTTTGTCCCCATATATTTACTCGGGGCTCGTGATTAGGTAAACTATAGAACCAACGTGATGGCAATCCGAGACCTTGTACTGCAATTCGCATTCGAGAAGTCCTCTATAGTTAATGGTTCAGATTTCAAATGTTATCATACTAGTAAGGTTCTTGTAGGATAATTTTAGTGAATTTGAACTGTTATAAGCAGGAGGTGTTTAGCCACTGCACTCCCCCCAATTTTCTTCATATTTTTTGTATAATTTTAATTTTTTTTATAAAATTACTGGAAACTAATCCCAACAAATTAAGCGAAAATTTAAAAATCATGCGTCTGCCGCCGGTTATAAAAGCACTTATAAATGATTTAGATTGTGCTCTAAAAACCCGCAGTGCATCCCCTACATGGTCCTTTGATCTACCTGGGTGGGAAAAGTCCCTGGAGCCCACATGTCGGTGGGAGTGTCGAAAAAATGGAAAATCGGACCTATCGGTCTATAATTGGATTGGTTCTGGTTCTAAAAAAATGAGAACCGGATATTATTCATTTTATTATGTTATTCATTTCTTTTTCTTTTTTTTTGAGATCTTTGGATGTAACATGGTTTAGAATCGAAAATTGAACAAAACCGGACCGGTCAATGATTTGGTTGTGGCTTTGTTCCATATGTGCAACAGTCTGGTTATAATTCTCAATTATTTAAAACCGTTAAATATAGTTTGGTTTCTGAATTTTTATAAAACCAGTTCAATCTGGACTATGTACACCCCACATTCCGGTTCATCAATTACGGCTCCATTCCACTAACTTAAAAAAAATAAAAAAATCAACTTATTACAAAAACCGAGATAATTATTTTCTCCATAATATATCACATAAAAAGCCAAAAAAATCTTTTAGTGGAACACCCCTTAAATTATCAAAAGGGGTCTTTGAAAGGGGCAGCATGTATCCCCCACGTGATGCCAAGTGTGACGCACGTGGGAGTCTGACAGTTACGGACGTTTGGACCTATCAGAAATGGCCACGTAATAAATCCCCAACTGGTAGATGAGGCACGTGGGAAGGGGGTCACGACACCCCCGCTGCGTGGGTACTTTAATGGAGCTGTAAACAGCTGCGAGTTTGGTGCGTACTACCCATTTTCATTAATGGGCCCCCCCCAATTTATAACTCATTGCTATTACCGGCCGCTTTATTTTTGGGCGGTGGTTTCCCACGAACTCCATCAAAACATTTGAAAACCAACAATAACTCCACCCGCGCCATGTGCGCAGCAACAAGGAACGTCCATCCATTTACCGAAAAAAAAGAAGAAACGGGATCCAGTAGAAAAAAAGAAAAAAAAGAAAAAGAAAAGATAATATACATATATAAATTAAAACAAGTTTTTCTTAAAGTAACCTATGAAAGTACCTAAATCCTAAACCCTAAATTTCAGGGTACTCTATGAAAGTACCTAAACCTCAGGGTACCCTATGAAAATGCATAAACCACTAAAACTCTATAATAAGAAAGTGCACCATAAACCTAAACTGGTATCCTATGAAAGTGCCTAAACCTAAAACCTAGGGTACCCTATAAAAGTGTCTAAACCACTAAAACCCTATATGGGAAAGTGCACTCTAAACTTAAACCAAAAAACGAGTGATTAACCTTAATGGTAATTAAAAAGAGTGATTGACCTTAATGGTAATAAATATTTATTTTGTGGACCGGCCCGTAATAAAACCATAAATAAATGCATGGACGTGGCTTCTCGGTGTATTGGACGGGTAGGCCCAGGGCAGACTCAAGCGCCCCGTTTGGATGCCAGAGATGATTTGAGTGGATTTGTAATGAGGGCGGATTAGATCGATGGTGGATTTGTAATGAGGGTGGTCCCACCTCTTAAGAAGGGTGGATTTGTATGTAAGGTGTTTGGATGGTATTTTGAGAAGGGGGATTTGGAGGGTGGATTTGGTAGGATAAGAGGGAAAATAACTTAATTGCCCCCATTTTATTAATTTAATTGACCAAATGGATTAATTTTATTGTAATTAAAATAAATACATAATACTTACGAGAAATACAAATTAATTACATAAATATATTTAAAAGTATATTACATATAAAAATAATAATATTTTTGAAAAAAAAAATCAAAAAATCAGAAATTGAATTTTTTTAAAATTAAAAGACAATTTGAATTTGAACAATTCAAACATTTCCAAATGCTCTTTAATTTATCGGGTCAGGGGTTCAATGGATTAAGAGATGAGCCAAACAGTAGCCCAAAAAAATAGGCTGGAACGAATCAGTGGGGTGGCCCAAATGGTGGACCAGTAGGTGGGTCGGCTGACCGGGCGGCAGTCCGGCCAGTTGGATGTTTTGGTTTCCAAAATTGTTTTAGGCTTCAATCTTTGGCCGAAAAACGCCATTGTTGGCGAATCCAAGCTATGGGTCTCACACATTACATGCTAAAACTTAATCTACCCATATAATCATAGATATAATTGGATTTAACAATCTCATTTCCGAAGAACAAGCAGCAAAATGAAGAAAAAAAAAACGGAGTGGAACGGTTGTTGCGATGGCATAGACTGATTTTCGCAAACAGTAGCCCAACTAATCGATTTGGTTCACGAAGGAGGAGGGTGGATTTGGAGGGGTAAAATAGGTATGAAAATACTCAAATCCGATCGGATTACCTAACGATAGGGTGGAGGCCGTCGTTGGCTAACGAGGGTCAAGCCGGAGATGGACTCCCAACAGTAACCCAAATCCAGGGGAGGAAAGAGGATGAAATAACAGCCAAACGGGGTGTTAAGGTGGGACCAGGATTTGTACAAATCCGGGTGCCAAATCCGGCATCCAAACAGGGTGAAGGGGTGCTAGGAGGTGCCCGGCCCCTACACACTTAAAAAATTCTTTTTAATTATAATACTTCCTTCGTTCCTGTTTTATACTGTAGTCGATTACTCCTTCCGTCCCAAAAATATAGTCCCTCGTCCCATTCTAACCAGATAAAAAATCGATTATATCTTTCAATCGGTAATACATTTCATATGCAATATGTATCTTGTTTGATAGATCTCAATTAAATCTAAAATACAAAGTTTTCAAAATCACCTAAAAATATTGTAAAGTATAAGATATATTACATTGAAAAGTGGCACGAACTCCCAAAATAGACTATATTTTTTGGACGGAGGTAGTATTTTATTTTGGATTGTCTCGGTGTTTTGACAAGTTAATGGGTAAATACATGTACAATTATTATTTGGAAATGCTAACGAATGCAACATTGCACCCGTTAAGGGTATAAAAAAATACACTTGTGGATCCCACTTATACTCTTAAAAGTGTACTTCAAAGTACAAGTGTACTTTAAAGTACAAATGAGACCCAACAAGTGTATTTTTTTTGTACCATTAACGAATTGCATCTGTTAGCACGACCCTTACTATTTTGCCTTTTTAAGTTAGTGGGTAAGGAGTTAATGGTTAAAAGTGGAGGATAATTTTAAAAAGTGAAGATAAAAGTTGATATGAAAGACGTAAAATGGAGATGAAAGTTGATTTGTAAGGTGTAATAATGATATCTCTTTCATTAGTTTGATTTACGAAGTAACACACTTAAAAAGAGACGGGGGAGCACAAGTTTTTCAAGTTAATTTAGAAAAAATTTTATTAAAACCCTGCAGGTTCCTTTGATGTATTTTTTTTCCCAAGATCAGTATATGTATGGGGAAAAACTCTTTAATCCTGAATTTTTTTTACTTTTATCCCTTAAATTATCCACATTTTTTCTCTGTCGTCCCAAAAACCACCTATTTCGTCCCTAAACTATTTGATTGCAACCAATTTAGTCCAATCGTTAAAGGCATCAACTTTTTTGGATCGAAAGTAGTGCAAATTTGTTCACCCTCACCTAATGAAGGTGAACAAAACCCTCATCTTGATTGGTTGAAATGGTGTGGGGTTCATGGAATCAATACATTTTTTGATAAGCATGACATCATTTTATTGTGGGATCTACACCATTTGTGGTGGCCCCACATCACTTTAACCAATCAGATTGAAGGTTTTGTTCACTCTCATTAGATGAGGGTGAACAAATTTGCACTCACGCGCATAGATCTGTGCATACAGATTGCGACGTGGGGCTCACCTTGGGGTCCCACGTGGACAATTCAATCCGTTCATTGATTTTAAAATATGCTTTTTGAGTGACCTCATAATAAAATTTGCTCAATCGGATAACTTAAAGTGCTTGATCTTACATTCCAATTTTTAAAGTATTTAAATCAAACAGAAATTAAAAGATTGGATCAAGCATTTAGAGATATTCGATTGAGTTGATTTTTTACAAAGGCCAATTGAAAACATATTTTTAGAATATAAACGTCTTAGATTGTTCATGTGGAACACCGAAGTGGAATCCACGGAACGATTTGTGTGCATAGATCTATGCGCATAAATTATTTTCCATCAAAAAAATTAGATATTGTTAAGGATTAGACTAATTGGGTTGCAATCAAATAGTTTAGGGACAACGTAAAAAAAATGTGGATAGATTAGGAGATAAAATTTTTTTAAAAAAAACTCTTAATCCTAATTTATCTAACAATTTTTTTGGTCGACAAACTATCGCTCATAGATCAAAATTTTGAAAATCTTCTCCCTCCATAGAAATGGATTACCAAAGTAATAGATGGGTTACATGTTCACAATTTACAAAGTACCATTAGTGATTATGAAAATTGAAAAGAGAATTGTTTCCGGATGTGGTTGCAGGCGTAGTTGCTTTGCAATGATATTTGTGCCAACAATTTTCTTACCCTACATGATATTGCTGGCAGGGCAACTCGTGGTGGCTTTGAAGATCTGTAATATTGGCCTTTTGGGAGTTCATTGGTGCGAGCATGTTTGAAGTCTATTCAATAGTCTGGGTATTCTTTGTATTTTATCTTTAACTAGCACTAAGTGTCTTCAGAAATACTGATTCTACTAGGTATGAATTTTGTAAGTGCCGTTGTTTGCGTCAGGCCATGTCTTGGTTGAGGTGAAATACATCGATTGCCTTGTGCGTTTCTTATTCTCTATTAGTAGAGGATTAGTTTGGCTTTATCCAAGATCTTTATAATGAATTCTGTTTTTGTAAGTGCGTGGGACGTTCATTAATATAATCTTCTCATTTCCGTGTGAAAAAAAAAATTTGTTTCCGGATGTGGGCCCCACTACTCATTTTTTACAATAATTTAAACCTATGTTGTAGGGCCCGCAGAGTAATGTATTTACACAGAAAATCAGCTTGATTGGAAATTGATAGATATTTCAAAAAAAATTGAACTTTAATTTATTAAATGGGCAGTTGTGGTCATTTTAACTTTTAAAAACTGTTGACTATCCTTTTTATGGCCTAAAATTTAATTTTTTATATACCTATCAATGTTTGATCAAACTAATTTTTTGCGTAATTACTCTACTTTGTAGGCCTGTAAAATGGACGATTCAGATTATTGGAATAAACACAAAGTACGCCCCACCAATAGAGGAGCCGGACAGAAAATTCTATATTATGAAAATGCCATTCACCAACTCGTCTTCATCAACCAACCCTTTTTTTCTGGCACTTGAAAAAAAAATAAATGGCATTACAATCTACTCATTTCCAATCCGCGATTCAACAAGAAATTCTCTATCGTACCTTCATCGTCATTTCTTTTCCACAGACGCTAAACCAAAAAAACAACGATCCATTTTCCGATGAAGTTATATTTCTGGATATGTGAAGGAAAATAAAAAAGCCAACGATCCATTTTTTATGAAGTTATATTTCTGGATATGTGAAGGAAAATAAAAAAGCCAACGATCCATTTTTTATGAAGTTATGTTTCTGGATACGTGAAGGGAAATAACAGAAATGATTTTCACACTCCCTATTTTACAATACACACTCCCTTTTTGTCTTTATCCACATAAATTTACAATATTGTCATTTTTCACATATCCAAAGATAATATTGTAAATCCATGAAGATAAAGACAAAAACAAAAGTGTAGATTGTAAAAGGGGGAGTGTTGTGAAAATCATTTTCCAAAATAAATGAAATCTTTTTTTTCAATACAATTCACAAATTCGAGATCCAAGTACATCCAAAAGTTGTAATAGAGCATATAATGGATTTTCGTGGTAGGCTGTAGGTGAAGCAGGTGAGCCGGACTTGGGGTTCCCATAGTGACCCAAGTCAATACATCTCCGTAGTGACCTCAATTATGAGCCCTTTAAAATCTTCATTTAGGATCGGAACCTTTCATTTTTTCAGAAATGTTGAGCACATTATGAGTACAAAAAATTAAAATCATAAAAAATTAATAGACACACAATTGAGACAAAGTTGTATTACAGTGTATTCTTTAAATGATACTCCCTCCGTCCCTTTTTAAGTGTGTTACCTCGTAATTCCAACTTATTTTCTCTCACATCAACTTTTACAACTACTTTCTACTACTTACCCTTATCAATATAATAATACCCACTAACTTTTCAAAAAGGAATCTACTTATAAGGGCAAAATAGAAAATGTACCCACTAACTTTTCAAAACACACACTTATTAATGGACAACCCAAAATGAAAATGTCTATACTATAAAAGGAACGGAGGGAGTAATAGTCATCCATATAAATAATATCCGAACATATGGTAATCAAAATCCAATTAATTTGATTTTTTACATGAATGATCAAATCAACATTCCTGACAAATTGTACGATTCCAATCCCAAATACAGATTATAGAGAGCCAACAATTGAGGTTACTACGGGATGTAATGACTTGGATCACTACAGGTACCCAAATCCGAGCTTACCACACACAAAGACTTCAAATTGATTTGCTTCGAGAGGATTCAGAGATCACACGTGAACCCAGGAAATGACCTGCACGAAACAAAATACAGGAAAACAGCAGTACCCAACACACTTCGACATGACGAAATCTCGTAACAAATAACTGAGAGTTCAATCCAAACTAGATCCAACGATTCCTGGGTTTAGTGCTCACAACAACTTACCAAAGAGAAAACAAGGAAAAATCTAGTTGACCGCCACGGAGACCTGCATTTGATAACCACGAAAAAAAAATAAACGTTCGCTACAGGAAACAAATGATTGTTGAATGTGTTTCGTTATTTTGAACTGAACCGGCTAATCCAACAGAACTAGACTCTATTTGCTAAAATGATCGGGCCTCATGGAGATGAAGAGTGGTAACACCACGCCATTCAAAATTTGGAACTCGGAAACACAGACATGCCGCTACCATTCGTTGCTTATCTGGGTAGAAAATCTTCTGTGGTGAACAGGAGCCCGCACATTTCTGTGCAATGTTACCACAGTACAACATGAATCAGGACCGGCACAGAAATTGTGTTTCGCATCATGTTGTCTCTTTCACAAAAAATAAATATCTTGCGAGTTGAGAATGCAATTACTGTGACAGCTCGAAGGAGTCACCAATTCGATGAATCTAATAGCCGCTGATCCCCGACCAGCATAAAATCTTAATCTGAGCGAAGGATCAAATTTTCGTTTCGTCTGTGCTTCAGTGAGGTTGGAGAGTTGGACAAAAATAACATTTTGAATCATGAGGAGAGCATATAAAGAAATGGAAATTGCCCACGAATGTATATAAACAGTATGTTCAATGTGAACAAAGAGTGATCAAATTTTAGACAAAACAATACACCATTCTCAAGTGTACAAAAATCAATTTCTTAAAATCAAATGAGGTCTACAAACAATGTCAAAAGAAAAAAAGTACTGATACTGATAGCGAAATGTCAAAAGTCAAAACATATCCAAGGTGCGGGGGGTCCTTTAGGCAACGAGGTTAACTGTTTAACAATACTAAGAAATAGAGTTAAGTCAAAACATAAAGCTATTTATTACTAGCTAATTACAAGCTTGAAGCACAAAGTTAGAACAGCTTGAGTTCAAGCAGCATCATATATTATCATCCGTTGCGTAACAAACAAGCAGTTGTTGAAATAAGCTCTGATACAACCCAGTGTTTCAGGAGAGAACAAACATATGACGTTAGTTACCAATCTTCGGATATATATTAGGTCCAGCTCCCACCGAAAATATTGTGTGTTATTTCATGTTCTATCTTACTTATTTTGGTAACTAGTGGTACCTAGGCCAGGGATCGAATGGTTCGTAAGGGCCCAGACACGACACTTCCCCATATAACACTGTGAAACCACTCTTACTTTAGCCCACTCATCACTTAAGGCGGCGTTAGTTAGGGGTGGGTACACTGATTCGTTATTGGATTTTCTATACACAGCTCATTTATTCGAGTGAACGCTGTGTAGCACCAACACCGACACGCGACTTGACACCGACACATAAAGTTCATAAAATTGGGGGACACGACACGCTGGTGGACACATTTTAAAATAAATTTTTCGTATTACTATATGAATGAAAACTACAAACATAAAGCTCTGATTCTGAACATGTAACACCATGTATTCCTGAAATAACATTCATCATTAAATCATAACAAAAGTATTCCAACAAAAAGAGTTTCATCACATAGGTATCTTTATAACAATATAACATCACTTGTCACACAGAAAATAAGACTTCCCAAAGTTTTAATTAGAGTCTACTATTTCATTTATCACCCCCGCCTTGTTTTGTGAGTGTCCGGGGACTATCCAGAACATTTTTAGAGTGTGCAAAGGAAAATTGTTGCAAAAAAATACATCACTTCAGATATAAGTTCGGACAAGTGTCCAGAGAGTGTCAGTGCCCGATAAGATATAGTGCCTTGATATATATATATGGTCCGGTTCCAGTCAGGACTCCCTGACTTTTCTTAGGTCCGCACCTTGCACTTCCCAGCCAAATGGTCGGGATCTGAACCGTTAGATGTGTTTAAAAGATGTTTTTAGGGGTCCTCGCAAGAAATCATAAAAAAAACACCGGGAAGGGCTTGACATATACATTTTTGTGAAAAACTGCTCGGATCAAGCCCTTCCCGGTATTTGTTTTTGATAATTTCTCGTAAGGACCCTTAAAAACACGTTTTAAACACATCTAGCGGTTCGGACACAAGGACCTAGCCAATTTTCCACAAGGACCCCTTATTGAACTTTACCTTTCCGGACCAAATTTTGATGATCCGAACCGCTCAATGTTTTTAAAATATTGCGTTTTTATCGAAAACTAATCGGATCAAGTCCTTCCGGGTATTTTTTTTTTTTATGATTTCTCGCGAGGCCTTTAAAAACACGTTTTAAAAACATTGAGCGGTTTGGATCGTCAAAATTTGATCTGGAAGTGGGAGGTCCTTATGGTAAGTTCAATAAGGGGCCCTTATTGGAAGCTCCTTGTATATATATATATATATCGGGGCGGTTCCGTGGACACAACGAATAACACAACAGTAATCAGTGCCCCACGCTAACAATCAGAGCCGTTCAAGTTGTTTAAAACATGTTTGTGAGAGTTCCTATAAAAAATCAACTCATTTGGATATCGGTAAAAGTTTGATAAGTTCATTCAAATTTATCCTGTAAAATCTGACAGGAATCAACAGAATGAACCGATCAAGGTCATACCGATATTCAAATGAGCTGATTTTTTTACAGGCAATCTTAAAAAACATATTTTAAACAAATTGTACGGTTCCGATCATTCGCGCAGGGCTCACAAAAAAAAATTTGTGTCAAATGTTATGTTATTTGTTGTGTCCACGTATATATATATATATATATATATATATATATATATATATATATATACATTAGACAAAAAAAATATGTACTTTCACTTCCCTATTGAATTTTGTTGATCCG
>JAXBDA010005358.1:0-24817 GCA_036023075.1 Gaultheria prostrata
ATAGATATATAATGTAAAGGACAATTTAGGATTTATTTGAATCTCGGGATGAAAACATAACTCCTAAAAAAGCTCAGGATGATTTTCAATTTCCATGTGGAAAAAAGGATGATTATTTAAGTGCCCCTACTTTAATTTGGTATAAAAAAAAATTTAAAAACGTTCTACGGAAGTGCCTCTTTTAACGTCCATAAAAATACACGTTTCCCAAATGAATCACTTAAAAAGGGACGGAGGGTGTATCAATGATCCCGTTTTTAAATAAACTATTGCCGATAAGAGAGTCCGAATTTTAAATAATCTATTGTTATTAATTATTTATTTAAAATCCAAGTCATTTAACACTAAAAAACCTGCTCGGTTTTGAAAATTTTCTCGGTTACTTGAATGGGAGCATGACAACATGTATGAGGCTAATTTCGAGATTACAAATGGACCTATGTACGTGTTCCATGGGGGCACGGCCCCCACCCGATTTTCGAGGATTATATTAGTATTCTTTAATATTTCAATTATACCTAGGGGTGGGCGTCGGGTCGTGTTCGGGTCGTATCGAATCGGGTTCGTGTCGAAATGACCTGTTTTACTAATCGTGTCGAAAAACTGAACCCTAACCCGACCTGCTAATATTCGTATCGTGTTCAGGTTGACACGATTAACTTGTAAACGACCTATTTAGACAAATTTGACCCGAACCTAACACGAATTGACACGATTAATTTGTGTCATTCTCGGGTTATGCGGGTTAATTCAGGTTAATTCTCGAGTTATGCGGGTTAATTCGTGTCATTCTCGAGTTACCGTGTCGACACGAATAAACGAACAGGTTAATTTGTGTCATTCTCGGGTTATGCGGGTTGAACCCGAACCTGACCTATTTACTAATCGTATTCTCGGGTCGTGTCATATACGTATTTCGTGTCAGAAATACTCAACACTAACCCGCTAACTTCGTGTCGTGTTTGGATCGTGTTATCGTGTCGTGTCATAAACTATCACCCCTAATTATACCCACTATTTTTATGATAGTGTTCCAATAAAATTACTCTAGATTTTCTTTATGATGATTTTTATCTGATCCATGTCTTAAGAGTCCAAAATTTTCACATCATCATCTCTGTGCAAATACACCTCTGTCTGTTAATTATAAAATGAAGTTACATATATAATCATCAATTTATTATTTTACCAGCTACAAATGTGTTATTTTAAGGAGTTATAACTGTACGGGTTAAGTTCACATTTGTTTTCCCCAACTACTGCAAATTTCTGGATCCGTCCCATCTGCGGAGATCATAAGTTCGACTTTTAAGGCCTCTTTTGGCATAAAAAGTCAAGTAAATTTTTTTTTTGACTTATTAAGGGGAATAATCAAAATAAATTTTTGACATATTTTAGCCTAAAAAGTTATAAAAATTACTACTTATTAGTCCAAAATCAATAACTTTTTGAATTCAAAAAAGTAAAAAGTCTACTTAACTTTTTAATCCAAAAGAGGCCTAATTAAAGTAAAAGGTTTGTTGATCAAAAAAAAAAAAGTAAACGGTTTCTCTATGCCACGTGTTCTGTTCCCTTTCAAAAGGAGGCCAGGCAACTTCGATAGTTCCTCACCTAATGGTTTTGTAGATTTCTAAAAAATAAAAGCTGCCCAAGTTCGACTTTTAACTCCAGTAAAAAGTATTTTTGGAATTATTGAAGATTTGTTCAATTGTTAATTTTAAAATAATACTCCCTCCGTCCCCAAATTTTGGTTCTAGTTCTATTCTAATCGGAAAAAAAAATACTTATAATTTTAAATCGGTTATGAATTTTATATTCAATATGGATCTTGTTTGATAGATCTCAATTAGTTCTATAAGACAATATTTTCAAAATCATGTAAAACAATGTAAATTACGAGATATAATCAATTGAAAAATGGCACGAACTTCCAAAAAGGACCAAAATTTGGGGACGGATGGAGTAAAACTAATTAAGATACGTGTGAACTGATCTACACAACCGACGATAAAAATAAATAAATAAAAACAGCTTTAACAAACTTTTAAATGCCAAAGACCCAAAAGGAAAAGAGAGAAAAGTAAATGAGGTCGTTAAAGAGACTGAAATGTTAGGGGTATAGACTATTTATGTATAGATTATGTGTGGAACATCTAACGAGTTATATAAGATGATCTGAGCTGTTCAACAATCTTAAAATATTTTTCAAGTGATTTTGTGAAAAATTAAGTCAATTGATTCAGACTTATAATTTTTCATCTATGTGGGACCCCTTAAAACTTAAATTTAGTTAAGTTTTTACGAGCATAAGAAAAAAAAATTAAATTATTAAACAGTTCGAATCATAAACCACTAAGTGGGCCCACACATGATCTATGCGTTATCTATACATAAGTAATCTGATTCGTCGACATGCGTTACTTAATTGTAGGGCAATGCGCGTGTAGATGCAGCGTATCTTTTCGTTGAAGTTTATGGCCCAAGTGCCATGAAAATGCTGAGAAGGTCACAAGAAAATACTTGGATGAAAGGATAAGCGAAAAAAATCATGCTGTGGAATTTTCCATGAAGTTTTTGTGTTCATATCCAGAGCCGGCTTTGAAAATACGTCGAGAATGCGGCCGCATAGGATCCCATAGTTTTCTTAGTTTTTTGGAACCCTAAAGTTCTTATGTCCTTATATTATGAATATATGTAAAATTAGAAGGATTATATTTACTAAACTTAGGGCCCAATTTAAAGGAAAGCTTAAAACAAAATGCCAAAAAAGGATGGTAAAGGTGATATTTTAAAAGTGCGTGGATTAAAATTTACTATAAGCAAGTAGTACATTTCTCCAAACTTCTTTAAAAAATCAAAATCACTGGCAAAAAAGCTTTTTGAAGTTAAAGCTGATCAAATCTTACGTTCGGTCAACTTAGCTAGAAATGTCGAAAGGATTAACTACGCTACCCTTTGAAAAAGATATTGTAGTGGTTAAACTTAATTATGTGAGATTAATTACTACTTTTGCCTCCAAAAATACGATTAAGAGCAATTTTAAGTAATACATTTTGAATTAGCGGAAATGATTGTCCAGCTTTTTGTTATTATAGATGTGAATACTTGTAGTATTTTCTCTAAAAAAAAAAAATTATTTGTTATTTCAGTCTTATATAAAGGGCCCCATTAATTTAACAGTTCACATCAGGCTCCAGATTCTAGGCGGTCTAGAATCTTGTGGAAAAAATGATAAAACTCAATGGAGTTGAGTGGATACTTTGCTAGAAAGTAAAAACATAGTGAGGCCAGAGTCGAAATTTTGAGTAACCGTGAGGTTAATGGTTGAGGAACCCATTTTTCTTCTTCAGAAGGGGTATTTATAGGCACGCACCAATTACTCATACTGGTATTGGCTGATGGACACATGTCCCATGATTCTCCATTTTGCTAGATCATGGCCTTTGAAAAGCAGTTAAAAAATACGTGGACTCCGCATAAAAGCTTCTGCCAAACTTCCCAAGTGATGACGGCTCACCAAGTGTCCCACGAATTCCATTCATTCTCATTAAGCTGCCATCTTGATCGAGCACGTGTAATTTAACAATTATGGGGCCAATTTGACTTGGTCAAATGGCCTTTGAACAAAAATTCATTTCCTTTATATAGGAACCAGGGCCATTTTAATTAAATTAAATAGCTTTTAAGAACTATCTAAAATCCCAGAAATTATTAAACACGGGCCATTCTTTTAAACTTTCTTCACATGGCCGAACTAAAAATATAATTGGGCCAAGCTTCATAAAGATTAATTGGGTCTTCACTTAACAAAATAAAATTAATATCGCTCATTAATTTTACAAGTGAAATTTGGCCCTTTAGGAGAAAAATGCCAGAAACGGGTGCAAACAACTTCAGTGGCTTAGGTGAGATCATGGTGTCTCAACCGGGGTGATACCATTATATAACTAGTGCACGCCTGTGTCTGAAAGCACGACTTGAGCAATTGACGTAGGTGTCTGTATCCATGCCCGTGCTCATTCTTATTTGTCCTTCGAATTTCAGAGAGGGGGAAGGAGAGGAGGTAGTGAGAGAGAATGTGGTTTGAATTTCAAAAAGGGGAAAGAGAGAATGTGGTTTGAAATTTTGGTTGTGGTGGAGCCGGTGGAGGAAAATGGTAGAGAGAGAGAGAGAGAGAGAGGGAATGTGTTGGCAGATGGAGGGATAAAATATAATATGATGACTTGGGACCAAAAATATGACTGAGACAAAAATCGCTCTATATTGTAATATAGATATGGTGTCTAAAAAGTATTTTCAATGGTCCGGATATAAATAAAACTCTTCCATGCAAGAGATGGAAAGAGAGAGAACTCTTCCATGAAAGATTTTAATTAAATCTGAACCGTTGAAAACACCTATAAACCATTAAAATATTGCGTTGCATGCACGGTATAACGCATTTACTGCACTGCAGGTCCCGGGTTCTAATTACTGTACTTGTTTTGAACTAGAAATGTGTTGGTCTTTCCATTAGAGAAGCCATGCTCAATCTCATTACTTGTCAAAGAATCAAACAAGAATTTACTATTTAGGAGGGAAGGCATTTTAGTAATTACGCAAACAACTAATGGAGATCAACAATCCCAAGATTCTTGTTCCCAGACAAGTCAAACTAGTTTCAAATTACATCTTATAGACCGAATGTACAAACAATACTTTAAATACATGGCCCAATTGTTTTGTTCATATCCGGTCAAAAAAACGGGAATTTTTTCAATGTCTAAGCGTATCACGTGGTACCTGTAACGTTTATCACAGTCATTCAAAACTATTATCAAAGGTTTAGATTTTAAATAAATTTTTACTTGTCAAAATATCAATTATAACCGATAATAATTAATTTAAAATCCGAATTGTCCATAAGGGTTTTGGACGGCTGAGATGTGCGACGGATACCGCCATGGTGTATCGCTTGGAACTGAAAATTTTCTCCAAGGAAACAAACAATTTCTTCCTCCTTTGGCAAAAAAAAAACAGAAACCTTATTTTTTGGTTTATTCGTTTTTTCTTCAAAAAAAATTTGCATTTATTAGTTTTGCATCAATTTTTTATGGTTTATTAGTTCCTCTCGACGAGGCGAATCTAACAAGTATAAAATTATACTGAAAATTAATTATTTTTTCAATAAAGCCAAAATTAAACCAATAAACCACGTATTTTTGGCTTTATTAAAAAAAATTTAGTTTTGACTATAATTTTATACTCTTTAGATTCGTCTCGTCGGGAGAAACCAATAAATCACAAAAATTTGATGCAAAACTAACATTTGCGAAAAAAATTTGAATAAAAACAAAATGAATAAACCAAAAAAACGGTTTAAGTTTTTTGGCCAAAGGATAGAAACTAAAGAATTTGTTGGATTGTTAATCTACGGACCACTTTGACCGGGAGATAAGTATAATGAAGTTTGGTACATATAACAGTTTTTCGCGTCTTCATAGTAACTTCATTATTTCACACCATTAATCCATTATCAGTCATCAGGAAACGGGGTGGATGTTGTGCACCGTGCTATACACTCTTGGACCGTCCGATTGTGTTTTGGATAGTGCGGATGTGTTTTCATTTTTTTACTAATAAAAGTAAATCAAAATTAAATTAAAATTACCGAATACATCCAAACTGTCCAAAATATGATCGAATGACCGAGTAGTGCACAACACAATACACAACACCCACCCCAAGTCTTATCGGATAATGGAATCTGTATGTAGACGTTCTTGGTCAACTGATGATAAGTGTAAGGCTCAAGAAATGGGAAAAGGTTCAAAAACAGAGAATCTCCTGTTGGAAAAATTATTGCGAATACAAAATTCAGAGAATAATTTCTATTGATAACAAAAATATAACGAATTACAATGAACAGAAATATAATTGAAATAACAGAAAATTGGAAATAAACGATATACAAACAGTGGATTGAACAACTGAGCCGAGTCCTGTGATAACGCAGTCTCCTTAACGAAATTGCGCCGCCTACCGGTGGGTGTTGTAGGTTAATCGGTGATCTCGTCCCCGAATGAAACGGCAAGAACTACGTACACCGGAACACCTCCGATGTATGCCTTGGCGAACGAACTTACGTCTGTCTCTCTCTCACAAAGAACGGATTTCTGAACTTGGAATGCTGGATTTGTTTCTCGTACTAAAACCAATGGCTGAAGCTCCCTATAAATAGCTGAAGGAGGAGCCTCTAGCCATGAATACGGGATTGAATTCCCCCATAAATGCTGCATATACAGAATCTGTAACCCCCAGCAACCAATGCTGATTTTGAATTCAGTAACCGACGAGTTGAATTGTCATCATGGAGGGGTGTAAATCAGCGTATTTACTACACAACACTGCTGGAGATAATTCACTTCGTCCAGATTCGTTGAACCCGGAGTGGACCGTTTGGTTGCCTCGTCAGGCCCTCCGAAACGCACCGGTTTCATTCATCCGAAATTTAGTGAAATTTCCAACATCTCCAACAGTAAATTCATACCCGGCATCAGCATGGCGTAATACTTTGGCAGAAAAATTGTTTCGTGCACGGTGGGGTAGAATTTTATGGGTGCACACCGGCCCGCTAGCTTGTTCAATACACACATTTTTATAGAGTTTGTTTTAGGCCCGTTGGGTCGGGGTAAGGTTGGGTTTTTAATTCCGTTTAGTAAATGAAATCTCTCTTAAATTTAAGCTCGGTCTGTCCAGGTCCGTATAAAATAATGATAATAATGTTTATTATATATTTATACAATCACAAAAATATTGAGAAGGAAAAAAATTACTACCATACCTATACATACACAATACCCTTTTTTAAAAACATATATACATATATTCCTTGGTCTTTGAATAACTATTATTATTATGGTTGTACACCCTTATTTATAATAATGGAGATGATTAATTTATAATTAGATAGTATAATTTAGTAAAATAAATGGGCTAATTGGATGGAATTAGGAAATGAAACTTTATGAGGGCTAGAGTTTGGAAATATTAAATAAAGCTCAATTATTAATGAGTCAAGCATGGGCATGCACAAATTTTTTTATAATCAAATGTAAGTCCGGCCCAAACCCAGCTCAAATCTGATGTATGTGCACCCCTACTAGGTCCCGTTTGCTATAATCTAACTTGATTATTTAGCTTCTTCGGATTAAAAAAAAAAACCCTATTGAAGAGAGTTTGTTGACAATGACCATGAATAATCAAGTATCACAGAAATTTACGTTTTTCTGCATGAAAATTTTGTTGAATATTTTCCTTTGTTTTGACCTTATCCGATGGGGTCTTGGTGTTTCTCCCATTTAATAGTGTGGAAATTTTCATTCACCAGCTTTTGAGATCCAATGGCAATGACCTGCGTTCATTGTTATTGTAACTTCCTAAATATTTTTCACAATTTTTTTCTCAACAACTGCATGGAAAATGAAGGTGGTTGGTTGTTTGAATATTAAAGGTGTCTTAATTTGTACTTAAAAAAGGTATATGGATAATCATGGAGTAAATGTTTATATCTTAATAAACAATTAGAACGTGGGTTTGTTTAAATTTGAAGAACATACTAATATTTAAAGACCAATCTGAAAAAGAAGAAGCAGAAGTAGTTTACCTGGAAAAGAAAAAATTTAAAATAGGAAAACAAAACATTGCCACACTCTAAAAGTTAAGCCCTCTGGAAATCTGGGAGTGCTGTGTTCCTCCTCTGGCTTTCGGGATGCCTCGGGCCTTCCTTCATTGCTTTGAATACAACACTTCATTTTTTACTCGGGAAGGATTCCTCTCGGCCTCTAGCATACTTGGAGTGCAAATTTGTCCGCCCTCACCTAATGAGGGTGAACAAAACCTTCACCCTGATTTGGGTAGCTCTTGGTACTTCCGCGGATTATTGAGAGCAGGGCCGGCCCTGCGGCCCACCAAAAATTGACTATTTTTAGGGCCACAAAATAGAATGATATATTAAATATTAAGTATGTCAAGTATCTAACAAATAGCTCTGTGTGGTGTAGTGGAAGGAATGGTGTATCTATATATAGGAGGTTATGTGTTTGATCCTCTCCAACATTTGGTAGGCGAATAATTTTTGAGGTTGTACAAAAATTTGTTTAAAAACAAAAAGGCAGTGAGGTTGGAACTCACAACCTTGGGTTCCCACACCATTACAAACAATGTGCAATTGTACCACAAGACCATTTAGTTTCTAATCTCGAAAAAATAATTTATATAGAAAAATTGAGAGGCCCTATTTTCCAAACTTGACCGGGGCCTCATAAAAATCTCAGTCCAAGTGACTAATGCGCCTACAATCGAGAGCTCTGCGGCATGGTTATGTGTCGTGCAACTAGATGACCAAAGCCAACTACAGAGCTCTAAAATCAGTAGAGAAGCTACCGAAAAGAGTCGCAACCGTGTTTATTGGAATGAAATGGCCAAGGAGAATACCCTATTCATCTTTGAGGTGTATCCTTCGACTTATTTGCAACTAACAACATCTAAATTAACGCTCCCTTCCCAAAACACCACCACCCACTGAGCCAGATCAATCTACCACTTCCCAAGAAGCTAATTCACGAAGCCAACCCGAGCGTCCCTACCGTCAACAAGCCAAATCAAACAGAAAACCAAACTGCTCCGCGATAACTAACATTCCATCAAGCACCCCTCAACGAATTAATGTGATGCCAAGAAACCCAAATTAACAATAGCCACTATCATTTCCAACTGAAATCAAAAGATTTTGTGGACCACATTACCCAGAAAATCCAGAGCTGAACCATAAGATAACCCACAAAGCCACTGAACAAACCGATAAACATAGAAATCTAAAATCAGTGCTTGTGTGTGAAAGAAGCATCTAAGAGAAGTGAGTATGCAAATGAAAACCCTTCCAAAGATTTTGGCCTTTTGAAGTTAAAACTGATCAAATCTTACATTTGGTCAACTTAGCTAGAAATGTCTAAAGGATTAGCTACGCTACCCTTTGAAAAAGATATTGTAATGGCTAAACTTGATTGTGTGAGATTAATTATTACTCTTTTGACGCCAAAAATACGATTAAGAGTGATGTTTAAGTAGTACATTTTGAATTAACGGAACGATTGTCCAGCTTTTTTTATTATAGTTGTGAATATTTGTAGTATTTTCTCTAAAATATTTTTTTATTTGTTATTTGAGACCTATATAAAGGGCTCCATTAATTTAATATGGTTCGCATCAGGCTCCAGAAAATTCAGAACCGGCTCATATATATATCATCTAAAATAGTGAAAGGGATGGGAGTAGAACAGGTTCCAAGAATCGAGAATAATCCTTCCGTTTTGGTTTGCATTTGTTGATATGTACTCCTTAAGCGCCACGAAATTGAGTAGTAATGAAAAAATGTACTATTATAATCTTATAGGGCACGTTTGAATACGTAATTAGTAGTTTGCTTAAGATGAATAAAGCCCATTTTAATCCGGACAAATATTGCATTTGATTGCAGTACTCCAATTGCAGGGATTAAATCGTGCCCAGCTACTTTAGTGGCTTTGGTTAGATCATGGTGTCTCAACCGGACATGGGGTTCCCGTAGTGACCTCAATTGTGGGAGGGGATAGGATTTATAGGATGAAAGGCCTACGCGTCTTGGGATATTCGTGCGGATCCAATGTTGTTAGACGTGGCTCGAAGAGGGACTCCGGAGATATGTGTGATATACTCCCTCTGTCCCCAAATTTTGGTCCTGTTTGGAAGTTCGTGTCATTTTCCAATTGATTATATCTCGTAATTTACATTGTTTTACATGATTTTGAAAATATTGTCTTATAGAACTAATTGAGATCTATCAAACAAGATCCATATTGAATATAAAATTCATAACCGATTTAAAGTTATAAATATTTGGAAGTTCGTGTCATTTTTCAATTGATTATATCTCGTAATTTACATTGTTTTACATGATTTTGAAAATATTGTCTTATAGAACTAATTGAGATCTATCAAACAAGATCCATATTGAATATAAAATTCATAACCGATTTAAAGTTATAAATATTTTTTTTTCCTGTTATAATAGAACTAGGACCAAAATTTGGGGACGGAGGGAGTATATCAGATCTAGAGAAAGTCCAGAAGCGCTGGTAGAAAGGGTAAACGCAGAACAGGAACATGAATAAAGCTCATTTTAATCCGGACAAATATTGCATTTGACTGCAGTCCAATTTCAGGAATTAAATCGTGCCCAGCTACTTTAGGGGCTTAGGTTAGATCATGGTGTCTCGACCGGACGTAGGGTTTTCGTAGTGACCTCAATTGTGAAATCTTCATTTGGAATCGATACCGTTCATTTTTCTCAAGAATGTCGAGCACATTATATGTACAAAAAATTATGATAATCGGAGAGACACACAGCTGAGACAAACTGTCTTACAGTGTATTCTTCAAATGATATTGGTCATCTATATAAATGGTATCTAAATATATGGCTACCAATATTCAGTTAATTTGATTTTTTACATGAATAATCTACTCAATTTTTCCGACAAATTGCACGGTTCCGATCTCAAATACAGATTATAGATGGCCTACAATTGAGATCACTATGGGAATGTAGTGCCTACAGGTACCCAAAACCGTCTTAACCGGGGTGATATTTATACTGTTTTGAGGGTCTAATTATTTGTTTTGAACTAGAAATGTGTTCAGTCTTTGCATTAGAGAAGCCATTCTCAAATATCATTACTTGTCAAAGAATCAAACTACAGTAGAATTTACCAAGAGAAGGGAAGGCATTTTATAGTAATTACGCAAACAACTAATGGTTGGATTCTCATTTATTTAATGGAGATCAACAACCCCAAGATTTTTTTTTTTTGTCATTTAATATATATCAGTGGAGGGTTAGCGGAAAAGTTAGTGAGTTAATCCAGGGGAAGTCTAGAAGCTATCCATAGCCCTAAACCCCAAACGCCTCTACCGAGACTCGAACCCTTGTCTCACTTGTAGGAGAACCAGGAAATAACTGCTAGGTCACAAGCCCTTGGTTCAATCCCAAGATAATTGGTCCCAGATTAAGTCAAACTAGTTTCAAATTAACTTATAGGGTACGCATATTTAATTTAGACCGAATGTACAAACAATACTTTTAAATACGTGGCCCAATGGTTTGCTCATATCTGGTCAAAGAAATAAGAAATTTTTCAGTTTCTGTCGGGTATCACATGGTATCCGTAACGTTCTATTACAGTCATTCAAAAATGTTATCAATTGTTCATATTTTAAATAAATTTTTATCAGTAAAAAATATCAATTATTACCAATAATAATTTATTTAAAATCTAGATCGTCTATAAGGGTTTTGGATGATTAAGATGTACAATTATATCCGCTCGACACTGAAATTTTTTTCCAAAGAAACAACCAATTTCTTAGAAACTAGTATAAGAATTTGTTGGATTGTTAATGTTGCACCACTTTTGACCGGGGGATAAGTGTAACGCTCAAGAAACGAGAAAAGGTTCAAAAACAGAGAATCTCCAACAGTAAATTCATACCCCCAGCATGGGGCGTAATACTTTGGCAGAAAAATTGTTTCCAGCACGGTAGGGTACAATTTTATGGGTGCACACCGGCCCGCTTGCTTGTTCCATATACACACATTTTTATAGAGTTTGTTTTAGGCCCGTTGGGTCGGGTAAGGTTGGGTTTTTAATCCCGTTTAGTAAATGAAATATCTTAAATTTAAGCTCGATCCGTCCCGACCCGTATAAAATAATGATAATGATGTTTATTATGTATTTATACAATCACAAAAATATTGAGAAGGAAAAATGCTACTACCATATATATATACACAATACCCCTTTTAAAAACATATATACATATATTCCTTGGCTTTGAATACTAAAATTATTATGGTTGTACACCCTTATTTATAATAATGGAGATGATTAATTTATAATTAGAGAGTATAATTTAGTAAAATAAACGGACTAATTTGATGGGATTAGGAAATTAAATTTTAAGAGGGCTAGTTTGGGAATATTAAATAGAGCTCGATTAGCATCCACAAATTTTGTTACTGTCAAATGTAAGTCCAGCCCAAACCCAACCCAATCCGGTATATGTGCACCCTACTAAGGCCCGTTTGCTATAATCTAACTTAATTATTTAGCTCATTTGGATTAAAAAAAAACCCTATTGAAGAGAGTTTGTTGACAATGAGTCAATGACTATGAATAATCACTAATTTTGCTTTTCTGGCTTATTTAATTCAAAAAAGTTAGATTATTTTAAGCTCAAATTTTATTTTATTTTTTTGTTTGCTTGTTTTAAGATGTAAAGATATGAATGGGCGACTAGAATCCTAAAGTGGAATAAGTTACTCAAGTTTTAAGGGCAATCTAGACATTTAGTTTATAAAAAGCTATTTGAGACCTTATTCAAGCAAACAGGTTAAGTTTTTTTTTTTCTCTACTTATTTACAAGATATAACAAACAACTTTAGAACTTATTTGATTTTTTTAAGTCAATAATCTAAAAAATTAACTTATAAGATCTAACAATAAACGGGGCCTAACAACTGCCATTGTTCGCAATCTAAGTTGATATAAGAAACATATTTAGTTTTATATTTATTGGTGTTATTTCGTATTTTTTTTAGTTAGTAAAAAAATTCTCATTTTTTCTACCTTTATTTAAAAAATTTTGATTGGGTATATTCGCTCTCTCCACGCAAAAATTCTGGCTCCGTCCCTGATAGGAAACCAAACGAAACATGATTTCAGATGATGCAAAATCTACAGTCAATCACTAGAGACAAATGTCGAATTATAAATCAAAATGGTGTATGTGTAGGGTTGGTTTGATATGCACGTATCACAGAAATTTACGTCTTTCTGCATGAAAATTTTGTTGAAATTTTTTCCTTTGTTTTGACCTTATCCGATACGAAAACCCCATACGTAAAGGGTTAATTCGTAAGCACGATGACATCATACCCAAATTGATGAATTTCTATGGGGTCTTGGTCTTGGTGTTTCTCCCATTTAAGAATGTGGAAATTTTCATTCACCAACTCTTGAGATTCATTATTATTGTAACTTCCTAAATATTTTTCACAAATTTTTTCTCAACAACTGCATGGAAAATGAAGGTGGTTGGTTGTTTGAATTTTTTTTTTTTTTTGACATTCGATATACATCAATGGGAGATTAGCGGGGTAGTTAGTGAGTTAGTCTAGAGGGGGTCTAGAAGCTATCCATAGCCCTATACCCAGGGGCGGAGCCAGGATTTTAGTTTAGTGGGGTAAAAAATTAGATCTATATACAAGTTATTTATCTTTTTTCCCATGCAAATAAAAAACTAAAATTACGAGGTTAATTGTAATGTAGATTTAGAGTGATACATGTACTTTTGCTTTATAATTGGTCCCAATAACTTATTATATTACGAAAATAATGTATGATAATCTTATTTGTAGTACTATCAACTCTCGAAAAGAATAAAAAAAAACTTGAGAATTCTTTGCATTTTAAGAAAGTTGGGATAATTTAGGAAATTTCTATGGGGGTCAAAATTATAAAATTTAGCTCCAAATTATCAAAAATCCTAAAGAGAAATTAGAGTGAGAGTTTGTACCAAGGTGGCTCCGCCCATGCCTATACCACAAACGACTCTGCCGAGGCTCGAACCCTGGTCTCGCTTGTGAGAGAACCAGGAGATAACTGTGTTGGAAAAATTATTGCGGCAATACAAAATCCAGAGAATACTTTCTATTGATAACAAAAATGTAACGAATTACAATGAACAGAAATATAATTGAAATAACAGAAAATTGGAAATAAACGATATACAAACAGTGGATTGAATCAACTGAGCCGAGTCCTGTGATAACACAGTCTCCTTAACGAAATTGCGCCACCTACCGGTGGGTGTTGTAGGTTAATCGGTGATCTCGTCCCAGGATGAAACGGCAAGAACCACGTACACCGGAACACCTCTGATGTATGCCTTGGCGAACGAACTTAAGTCTGCCTCTCTCTCACAAAGAACGGAATATTTCTGAACTTGGAATGTTGGATTTGTTTCTCGTACTCAAACCAATGGCTGAAGCTCCCTATAAATAGCTGAAGGAGGAGCCTCTAGCCATGAATACGGGATTGAATTCCCCCATAAATGCTGCATATACAGAATCTGTAACCCCCAACAACCAATGCTAATTTTGAATTCAGTAACCGACGAGTTGAATTGTTATCATGGAGGGGTGTAAATCAGTGTATTTACTACACAAAACTGCTGGAGATAATTCACTTCGTCCAGATTCGTTGAACCCGGAGTGGACCGTTTGGTTGTCTCGTCGGACCCTCCGAAACGCACCGGTTTCATTCATCCGAAATTTAGTGAAATTTCCAACAAACTGCTAGGCTACAAGGCCTTTGTTGTTTGAATATTAAACGTGTCGTAATTTGTAAAAGGGTAGTTGGATAATCACGGAGTAAATATTTATCTTATTAAACAATTCGAACGTGGGTTTGTTTAAATTGGAAGAACATAGTAATATTTAAAGACCTCAGCAACATAAACTGTAAATCTTCTCAATATATTTACATGGAAAAGAAAAAACTTAAAATAGGAAGGCAAAACATTGCCACACTCTACAAGTTAAGCCCTCTTTGGCCTAATAATTTCTTGGGTATTTTCTTGCACGGTCTTTTTTATTATTTTTTCTTAATTTTTACTAGATTAGAATACAAATATATAGACAAAAGTTGGGGAAAAAAGTTCATATAATAAGATTAAAAAAAAATAGACAAAGTTTGTCTTCCCATATAAACTGTCTTATTTTGTCTTTTTCAACTTCTTATATGAACTTTTTTCAACTTTGGTCTCAATTTTTATGCTATTCCGATTCATCTCTTCGAGCCGAACGATATGGTGTAAAAATTTGATCCGAATCTAGTAAAAGTTAGGCTGAAGGTAGGAGTGGTTTGTTGCGGTTGTGACATGGTGTGTTTTACATTACTGGAGCTCCACATAATAACTAGCTAGAAATTCTTGCTCAAGAGAGCTTGTTATGTACAAATAAGCCAACTTAAATAGCGACTAATTTTTTTCCCCCAAACTTAAAGCACTTTTCTTGTTTTACTTTTTAGCAAATTTGAGTAAACAAATTAAATTCATTTCTTGAAAATATGATGTTTTGGAAAAAAAACTGTCATATTTGCTTTTACAGTGTGCCCTTTTTTAGTTCTTTGGATAAAGTAAATTATATGAACATGATACCAGACAAGCCTTTGGGTTCCCTACGCATTCATGCATGATATGCATTTCCTGATTCTTTCGTCGTTGAGCTTGGATAAGAACCCAGCTTATATGATATTAGACTGCAAATTTACAGTTTCATTTGGGTCATCCATCTCGGCAATCCATTGTCTAAATTCTATAAAGATTCTTTTCGGAAAGAATAGTTTTTTCCCGTGAAGAAACTTTCAACAAAATCTAATTTGAGATAAGCCTAATTTCAACACTAACCGCCCTCTGCAGTTCAATCACAAACTGGCAGATAAGCCTAATTCTTGTGAAAAATGGGGAAAAAAGAAGGATCGTAATTTCTAACTAAATTTTGGTGAGAAACAAAATGGATCAAAAATAGATACAGTTATGTTTTTCTTTATTTCTCTTCATAGTCTTCACTATTTTACCAAATAAGTTTCTTTCTTTTTTCTTTTCTTCATTATTTTTAGCACTATTCATCAAAAGGGGTGGAATAGTGTGCTAAAAATAATTCTGTGGAATATCCCAAATCCACATATCCATGATGAAAGCAGCATAATTCAACTCAGTGACTAGCAAATTCCTAAAAAAACCGACCCAATTTCGATCGAAAGCAAAATGGCAAATGGAATTTTTCTTGCTTGAACAAGGATATACAGAAAGAAGATCCACCTCTTATTGCATGTTAACTGTAACACTTACACAACAGAACTTCAGAAAACAGATCTGTTTTTCTCTTCAAGTTATGTAAGGCTTTAAGCTAACTATATCCTGCATATGCCCTTCGTATGCACCATAATCCATATGGTAATATGAAAGCGAAATACGAATTTCATGTCTCACGACTATCAGATGGTTTCTTTACTTCGCGTAACTGGACCGAATTCTCAAAGCAATGTTCAAACCCAAAATGCGGGTACCTCTCGTACCACGTGTCTTGCTTCACATGAGTATCCCAGTGTTCGCCGCTGCTGCTCTTCCCATACTTGTGCACCCATCCGGAACCGTTGTGACCCTCACCCCAAGTGCGATTCCACCGCTCTCCGTACTTGCCTTGCCACCATGTCTCCCCTTGTTTGACACCGTGACCGTATGAATCAAAGTTCTCGTCCCATTTGTCACCCCATTTTGACCAGCCGTCACCCTCGGAGCATTCGGCCCATTTGTCTGTGTATTTCATGCTGCTGCCCTTCCCGTCATACTTCTCTCCCCACCTGTCAAAAATACAAACTTGGGTATACTTGCAGGAGTGACACAACTAGACGTGGTCTTCAAACAAATGGATTTCAAATTATAATACAATGAGAAGATGAGAGCAGCTCAATTTAAAATTTACGTCTGAGAGCATAATTACAAATGGATATCGGCATTGAGTTTGGGAGATACATCACAATGGATTTGAAGTGACTATCGAAGGAGTAATTTAAAATCCTTCATCTTGAAGATTGTAGATATACAAGAATTCCAATAAATAAATCTCTTATGTTTCCGATAACTCTCCCACTCGTCTTTTCTATTTCACATCTATCCCAAACAGAGCCTTGGTATAATTGCAACTCGAAGGTTCAACTTCTCAATCAAATCTTACCGGATGATAAACAAATCCTAAGAATGATGAGTGATGAGTAAATATCTGAAAAGGGTGATATCCAAATTGTAAAGATCATTGCCTTGATATCAGCAAAACAACAGGAACAAGGACAAAAATCAAAAAACCAATTCAAAGTTTACGATAATGGCTAATTTAGAACATTCTCTAGACCCATAACCCAATAACTATTAACCAGGAATCCAATCTTAATCGAGTATGAAAATGGTAAATTTCTATACCTTTCATGCCAAACATGAGCGTGGCCAGGCTCAAGGAGTGTGTTGGGGTCAATGCTGCACCACTTATGGGCCCATTTCTCTGCTTTGCCCGAGGCATCATAGTGTTCCCACCATTTCTCATGCCACTCATCGCCTTCTCCGTTCTTCCCCCACTTGTCTGCAGTTTTCTCAAAATGCGTGACTCCAAAATCCTGCAAAAAAGTGCAATACAAACAGACTTTAAGCATGTTGATTTGTAAAACTTTTGTGAAAGCTACAAATCTCTTCATCCATACATGGCAAAGCCTGCCATTATTGCTTGTACCATGATTTTGATTAATAAAAAACAAGATTTATCTCATGTTATTTGTTCATGAGTATCTCTAGTTCAGACTTGTTCGTGGCTTTCTTTTGCAAACAATTGCATTAGTCATACGCTTCCCTGCATCAAAAAATCATGGACACAGTACGGTAGGAACTGACTTATGATTTGCATACAACTACGGCCATTCGGCCAAAGCAAATAATAACAATCTAAAGCGTTCTTCTTTAATTCTATAACCTCCTTAAATTTTCATGAAAACTCTTTCTTTACAAAATGCAGTGTGCGCTACATCAACTTCACAAAATTACCACCACAACAACAATAAGTTAAAATTCAGCGGCAAGGTTAAATTCATAGCATGAATAAATAAGGTCGAAGAAGCTACAGTTAGACTAACAGTCACAAATCCATGCAAAAACTATACCTCTCGTCTTGAAATAATTGGCAAAAAAAGAGAAGCGGAAAGCCATTTTATGGAATTTCATGTTAAACATGGATATACTGTCTAATGTTCAACTACACAATGCACACTGACCTGCCACATTGATTCCTTCCAATATTCATGCCAAACATTTCCAAAAGCATCACGTCCTGATTTCTCCGAACCAAGCTCCTTATACTCAAACTGGTTAGCAGCCTCCCAATACTTGTCTTCCCACTCAATGGCCTTGTCCGCACTAACACCTCTGGTCAAAGTCCACCTGCAAATTATGCCGTCAGGTCTTTTCTCAACTCCTGTCTCCTTCCACCACATTGATCCATCAGGATTGACTCCTTTGGTTAAGGCCTCATCCACCTTATTAAGAGCCTGAGCTGCTTCTGCTGCATGTGCTGAAAATTGAACACCAATTTCGCGTTTTTCTTCTTCGTGAGCTGTCTCTTGACTCGAAGTCTCCACTTTCTCAACATCTATTATTGATTGAAGGGGTGGCAGCGGAGGGTAGTGGTTGCTTTTGAAAAGTTTGCTCTCTAGGGGGATTGACAATAAATTTAGAGATTGTTCTTTCTCTAGTACAGGGTCTGTTTTGGTAGGATATGGGTAAGTTTGTCTAGCTAAGCTCGGGTTACTTTGATCATTGAAATTTGTATCTGGAGGAGGTGTCCAGGACCAGAAGTTTGGACCAGGTGTTCCATTTCCAATATCAGCTGATAAAGAAACAATCGAACTCTCACTTTGGAGCTCTATCAGATTCAAAAGAAAATTTGATAGATTCAGCAATTACACGAAATAAATGCCAACAATTATTGACATCACCAAGCAAAGAAATTAGGTGACATGCTCGTTAAAATTGTGAAGTTTCAGTCATAACTTCTGCAAGTCAGGATACTTGCTTTCAATTTACTAATACTGATGGCAGCACACTTAGACCAGTGAAGTTAAACAACATAACTCGAAAAATGTTTTTCACGGCCTAATCAAATGTCAGTCTTTAAATTTGTCAGCTATGAACACATTTTTGAACAGTAGCGTGATCAGATAAATAGTTTTAAGCAGCTGACATCTGATACTCCTTCTCCAGGTCCAAAAAGAAAAAACAAATCTCTCTTACCCAGATCTATAACAACCATACCATATTTGAGATTTACCTCTACTGTGTACAGCCACTGTAAGGGAATAATAAACTTTTTTTTTCCTCTCTTTCTGCTTAGCAGAAAACCATACACAACAATCACCACAATATCATGAATATAGGTGCCCACATAGGCAAGGCGAAAATAATTGGATATATAGTCTTATTACCGGAGTACTAAAAGATCAACATATTGTTAATCTAACAATAAATTCTACTACTATTATAGAATTATCTTGAATTACGCCATCAACTCTGACCAAGTAACAGTTCAAGACCAATCTAGACACTCATCCAACGAAGATCACAAGTTCAAAGGACCTCAATCAGTGATGCAATAAATTCAACAACAAAGATAAGATAATATTAGCACAATTTTTTCCTGGTGGTCCTAGTTTTTGAAGCAGCAGAATTCCATATGAGACTTTAGATATTGTTCTAGACTTCTAGCAGACTGAAAGATACTAGATAGTGTTCTATGAGACGTTTTAAGCAGCAGACTTCTGTGAGCTTAATGTTCGTGTTAGCACAAGGAAAGGGAACATATCAAACACCAAATAGCAATTTAAATTTGAGTCCAAATCTGGAAAATTAAAATTAACAGAAACGTGGCAAAAACATAGAGCACACAAAAAATAGAGCTAGTTTTCCAGATAATAGTTTGGGGTGAGCCGTGAGCATATATTAAGGGAATTGTTATTGGCACTCCACTTTTCTTTATTGGCACTCCCTTTTTTGTCTCTATTCAAAAAGTGCAAGGGTAATTTTACCTAATAAAGACAAAAAAAAAGGGAGTGCCAATAGAGAAAAGTGGAGTACCAATATCAATTCTCTATATTAAAAGCAACAATAGCATACTACTACATAAACTTTAATCCCACCTCTAATGGTAAAAAAAAGTTTCCAAACTGGAACTGTTATAAATGACATCACTTTCTCACAACAGTTTCCCAAATTCAAACAAAAGGTATATTAACTAACTGAGCCGAGCTGTGATTAGTGGTCACATAACTAGGGATGCAAACGAGCTGGGCAGAGGTCTTAGTGTTCGAGCTCGGTTCTTCAAAACTAGTCAGCTCGGTTAGTTTATTATTGAGGTGTTCAGACTCGGTTGGTTCACTAAACGAACTTCTATAAACCAGCCGAGCTACAACCAACTCAAGCTCGACTCGATTACTAACAAGCCGAGCCCATAATGAGACAAGTCCCGAACTGTTCGCGACAGCTCGGTCTCATTTGTAGTACTACAGATATCTCGACCAATGTATTACAACAAAGCAACTCTTTAAGGTTATAATTTTGTCACTTCACTTTCTTAAAAATGCACTTCAAAATTTGTATTTTAGGGCTTAAAATTACACACAATACAAACACTACAAACACTAAAGATAAAGTTCGGAGTGCATTTATAAGACAGTGAGTGCAAAAATAATTTCCTTTTATAAATACTCCCCTCCGTCCCATATTGTTGGACGTTGGTCCTGTTTCGGTATTTGTCAATTTACTCAAAAAATTGTTTATACGGAGTATCTCATAATCTATGATTTTTTTTGTCATTCCAACAAATTTGTTTAATAAAATCAATTGACATCTATCAAAACAAGATCCATATTGAATATAAAAAATTTAATAAATTAAAGATTATATTCAATTCTTTGAGACGTCCAAAAAAATGAAAGATGAGCAACAATTTGAGGGAGGAGTATAACTTTAACTAAATTCTTTTATCCATGACATAAAAGAAACGATTTTTTAAATCTACTTTATACAAACTTTGAGGTGCATTTATAAGAAGAAGGTAAAATGTAAAAATCATTTTCTAAAAATCTCTAAGAACGTAAATTAGAGCTTCAATTATTTCCCATTTACCTTTACCAACACTCTCGTCACTGAATACACCACTTCCCGTCTCACCATTACCCTCAACCGGCGCCGACAAACCACTCTCCTCCAGAATCGCCCTCGCTGCGGCAATCGCCGCCGCGGCCCGATCAATCACCTGCATTCTCTGAACCCTATCCCTCTCCTCCTTGGAAACTTCCAGAATCTTCTGGAACTCACTGCCCTTCCTCTCCAACTCCTCCCCACTCTCCACTTCTTCTCCTTCAATTAATTCGGCCGATTTCTCGGCAATTCTCTGAAACTCCACCGCCTTCCTCTCTCTCTCCACCGCGCTCTGCCACATGTCGAGGTACGACTCGCCTCTGCCATTGGAAGAAACCCTAGTTGTGATTGAGCTCTGTTTTCTGGCTCTGGTCATGGGTTTTTGGATTGGTTTGTAGTGGTTCAAGCGTTCTACGGTGGGACTGAGTGAATGTTTGGTGGTTTGTGGTGTGAGGAGGGCGGCGCCGCCCACGGCGCCGATGTGTGACGCCATTTGATGCAGTTTCCGGCAGAGAGAGAGAGAGAAACAAGTGTGGAGAGGATGACTGTGAGCAACTCTGTGGAGGGAGGTGTTTTGTATTTGGTTAAATAACACTGACATCCCCTGATATTTGTAAGACATGCACTTTTACCATTGCACTTCTGGAAACTACGATATCCCCTGAGTTGGCCTGGCTGTGTTTTTGTTGGTTTCCCCCTTGTAAGTTGTATCTGGTTTGTTTGCTTTTAATGGAAGGTTAACTTAGCAAAAAAAAACTACTACAATATCTTCAACCTTTTTCTTTTGCTTACACATTAGTCCATCTAACCGAAGTTTTTGCCATCACCAAAAATATGTCTGCTCAACAATAGCTTCATTAACTTCCTTTTAAACCTTAAATAACTAAACATCACAAAAATAATAAGAGGCTTCACTGATATTGGCCATCACTAACTTTGCCGCGATAAATGTTATCACTAATTTTGATTGTTGCAGGAGTCATTGATGGACAATGTCTTTATCTTCTCTTTTGTTTTATTTCTCGCTTCTCTCTTGACTATCTTATGAAGATCACTAGTCAATATATTGTATCAAACGAGGCCAATGAGTATGGTATTTTGAAGTTTCAGGTGAACAATCGCGTGCCTAACTAGTGATTCAATGATAACTAAATGTTATTGAGGGTTTGGCATTCTGAAATTTTAGCAACGGTCGACTGCTCTAGTTTCGATAGATCTATTACAACATACAAAAGGATTGATGTAAATTTTCTTGACAAAAATATTACAGTACTTGCGTACGCCAAATGCACGGACGACGATGCATCTTAACTGTCTGTGTGCATTTTCGACAGTCCGGATTTTGAATAAACTGTTCACGCGAATAATTTATTTGTTCGCGCGAACAGATTATTTAAAATCCGGACGATTGATTTTCGAGATGAATGGTTGAGATGAGTTGCGTGTATATGGCGTATGCGAGTGTGCGTACTCATAGCCGTGTTGTTTTCTTCAATAGTTAGGCCTAGCTAGGAGAGAATTTCTAACAAGGGTAATTAATCAGGGGTAATATCAAGAACTCAGATATCTGTGGGGAGTATTGTTTAACGAATTTTGATTTTTGAGAAAGTAAAATGAATTGCTTGCTCCAATTGGAAGGAAGGTTGGGATGCTCTCTTTCTGTTGGGGTTTGGGATTGATGCCCTCAAATCTCAATGAAAGGTAAGTAGAAGGAGAGATGGGATCCACACACGTGGCACGTGAGGCACGAAAAAGTTGATGTAACACATGGTGTGCAAAAAAGTGGGAAGGTTACGTGGCAAAACGGGGAGAAATGGGCGGCCCAGATTTGCCGGATTGGGTTGGTGGTCGGTGGTGGAGCTATATATAACAAAAATGCTACATACACACTCTACCACACCCTCTCTCACATGGGGTGTGGTCCCCACATGTGGGCCCCGTATGGGGACCACACCCCATGTGAGAGAGGATGTGGTAGAGTGTGTACGGGTGGGTGTGTATGTAGCACTACTCTATATATAATGGCCAGGGTGGCCCCACTCCAAATTTCCCACTGTATTTTAGAATATATATTTATTAATATTTAAAAAATGTAGTATAAAATTTAGAAAAATAAGAATGATTTTCATTTCGAAAACACAATTGTGCGATAATGATACTACGTTTGTCGAATGGATATGGTATCACAGAGAGTTATACCCGGTCGTTACCTCGGGAGCTCCAGAATTAGTCGGAGTGCGCACAAGGTGGTCCAGATATCCGGTTATTAAAAAAAAATAGTTGGGATTAATGTTTCAATTGTAACACCTACACAAGTATTGTGGTAACACTTAAAACATACATACATTTAATTTGTTTGCTAAGAATAATTTGTTTGCTAGTTCCTAGCGCATCCCCTGGTATACTAAGGCTGAGTTTCCCATTTGATTTTATGGCACATGCATATGTACTCGTGGCATAGAGAAGACAAGTGTATATGCATGCATCAGATTGTACTCTATGACTTCATTACTTAGAATCGGCCATCGGATGTTCGGGTCAATTTGCGAGCGCCTCAAGGTGTGAAATATTTGTTCTCTATAGGAAACGAGCATAATATACGTTCTTATGAAAGATAAGCACTTATTGTTTTTTCCATGCCCAGTTGACGACAAATTTTTCAGTGCCGGGAGGGTAACACGTGGTACCCACTTGGCACACCTAGGCCGCCCATTTTGATTTTGGGCGGTTCGGATTTGGAAAGAGAAAAAGGAGAGAGCTCTAGAGAGAGAGAGAGAGAGAGAGAGAGAGAGAGAGTGTGTGTGTGTGTGTGTGTGTGTTTAAATATCGACCGTCCAATACACTTTTGAACGGTCCGGATGCAACGTTCAGATAGCACATGGGCTCGGCCACGTGGTACCCATTTGGTACCCAAAATTTTCCCCAGTTTATATATATAGAAAACATAAACTGGGATTTTATTTTCACCCATGTTCGGCAAACACATTAAAATATTATAAAACACAGTTTATATGTCCCTACAAGAATTAGCCATTGGAAATTAGAGTGATGGCCGATGTTAAAAAAAAATGGGGGAAATTTTTGTATTTTGTCTTATTTTAAGATAACTTAAAATTTCAACTCGGAAATGTTTTAACACTTTTGCAAAGAACAACGCCAATTTTCTTTAACTTTCTTCTTCCCTTTTGTTTGTTTTAAGTTGCCATAAAATTGTGACAAATATTCTGAACGGTATATGTAAACTCAATTTCAATAAACAAAGAAGTTGTATCATATGGGGGTTCGCTTCCTTCGTTTTGTATTTTGCGTTGTGAAGTTTTGTAGTCCCAAATTGCTAGTATATTACGAAATTACGTGTCGACATTTTTCAAATTCTTACTCATTTTATCACTCTTTCGGTTAGTCACTTAAATTTTGTTGGGTAACCATTTCATTTCTTGTTTTCTGTTTTCATTTTCAAAATTTTGAAATGAAAGTATGTTTGGTTACCCAAATTCATTTGTAAAAATTGAAAATAGTTTTCAAAATTGTTGAAATAGAGGAAGTAGTAAAAGTAAGCTTTCACATCATATTTTATGTTTTTGTTGTTGGAAAATTTGTTTACTTTTTGTGATAAAATCGAAAATATTAATGCATAAATCAGAACGCAAAACCTGGAAATCGATGAGAATGAAATGATGATCAAGGCGAGTGTTTAACACTCTGTACTTAAGACAGATTCGCCCCCGCTACGGTGCTTACGGTTTGCATGAACGTCTATCTCCCAGCACTACTTGTGTTGGGCCCGGAGTGCCCCCATGGATTTGGTTACATGATGCCACTCCCTGCGGCCACTCTAAAAACAGACTTGCGGGTGCGATGTCGAATGCCATAAAAGACTTAATTGAAACCCTTCCTACCACCAATTGGTTTTAGGAGAGTTGGTGGAAAAGCGGTCCGA
>JAXBDA010005359.1:0-11282 GCA_036023075.1 Gaultheria prostrata
TGTATGATCAATCTATTAATTGTTTTATTGTCATAATTCATAAATATATGAAAAGTAATATGTTAACAAAGATAAGAAACTGAAAAAGTAAAAAAATTAGGTACTCCGTATAGAAACTGAAAAGAAGAAGAAGAAAAAACTTTTTGGCTAGTTACATTTGTAGCCGGGGAAAAAAAAAAGGGAGAATAAAGCAGCTTAAAAGAAAAGAATCTGTTAGGGGGATTTGAACCATGCTCCTCATGGTCAAAGACTTAAATTGGGGCCCAAAACTAGACCACTGAGCTATGACAACCAAGCTTACCAAATTGCACGCTAAATAATATATGTACTTACCTATGAATTGGGGGCCCTAAGCGGCCGCCTTGTGGGCTTGCCCCCAGGGCCGGCCAATTCCGCTTTAGGGAAGCATGCACTGTTAGCAAATTAATTTAGTACCCAAAGTACTGAAACCATAGGGACTCTTAAAATTTGACTGTTTGTTCGATTGCAATGCATTCGTTGCATCTCCCAACCACTCAATCATCGTTGAAGGATTTAGATTAACTAACAATGCAGTAATGCCTATGCCAGTATCTATATACGTTTTTCGTTGGCTTGTTAAAGTTCGTGAACAAGTTCGAGCTCGAGTTAAGCCTAGGCCAACTCGGCTCGTTGAGTTTTTATTGAGCTTGAGTTCGAGCTCGTTAAAATCTTACTAATAAACAAGCTCGAACACAATAAAACTCGGTTCGGCTCGGCTCATTTGCCCCCCTGTGTGTCTGATTGTGTTGATAAATTAGGTTTTTGAGATAAAAAGAGAAGTAATAGGGTAGGGAAAACTTTCCCTAAAAACATCTAACAAAGAGAAATGGCATGGCTCCCTCAGATTCAAAGTTTATGGATCTGAGCCGTCTATTTTTCTTTTTTGGATATTTTCGGGAAAAGTTTCCATGAACCCTAATATTTTTTAGTTAAAAAAGTTATATAGGTAGTTTCGTGTTTTTTTAATATTTTAATCAATTTTTTTGACATTTTGACAAATTTCTATGAGATTTTGACAATTTTTTTTACCATTTTAATACACTTGAACTAGACATACTTGAAAAGTAAAGAAAAAAAATCATTCAACCTTAAAAATGGGGAACTATATTATATGGACTTGATTGGCACTCCTCTTTTGGAGTGTCATTAATAATTTGGGGAGTGTCAATATTAATTTCCGAAAAAATTTAGATAGTTTTGATTTGACTATTTGACTTTTTAGGAAAACTTTTTAAGAGGTTATTAGTATTATGTTTTTATTTTTTAGATAGAGGTACGCAATATTTACCTAAAGAGGAAAAAGCAAGTTGTAAAATGTAAAAAACAATCACTAAAGAAAGAAAAACAACGAATGATGAAGTAATCAAAGAGAACCAAACAATTTCAAGCACTTAAGGAGTGTAGAGGGATCTCCACTGCCGTCTCCTTCGTCTGACCTTCTCCACAGCATCCGTACCGTACCCGTACCTATATCTGTACCCGTGCTTCCTAGGTTCCTTTCTAAAAAAGGACATGGGGTTCGGTATTGCACGAAATGCGTTATGTTATAGTGCGATTAGTCGAACGATCATTGTAACGGTTCGACGCGCAATGTAATTTTTTTTTAATGTTGAAGAATGTCTTAGGCTAATTTATGCTCATCTCGAGCTAATCATTACAATTCCTTCCAAAACCCTACCCTAACGGTTGGACACTCAACTTAAATATTTTTTTGAGCACTTTATTTGTACAAAATATCAAGCTAATCAGATACTCTATTTATCACTACGAATTCGTGATATGTATTTGTCTAAAAATACATTTTTTAAAAAAAAATATTTTGTTTGATCATGTGGTTGTCGATTTTCGATCAACTCGTGTTTTTGAGGTGTTAAGACTTAAGAAAGGAGAATTAAGAGAAGAAATGTATAATTTTCTTTTGTTTTTCTATTTGTACTTGTTGCTCACATGAGAACAACTTCTCAAACCCCGATTGTTTTCCGAGTATCTGACATGTTTCAAAAAATTGAGTTGGTTGGACTTAAAAAAAGAATTTCTTTAATTGGGTATATTTTCGAAGTAGTCCCTCCAGCTTTAATGAAGTCTCAGTTCCGTCCCCTAATTTCAATTGCAATGCTTTTAGTTCTGAAGTATGCCCAACTTCTCATTTTATCAAATGGGAAACTAGGCCTAAATCCAATAGATAATGTTTACTTCTCAAAGTGATGGAAAAGTGCCTAATGAAGAGCAATTTTGATATTTCTAGGCCTTTTTCCTTTAGTCACTATCGGATCCCATTCTTCCTAAACTTTAGATATTCGTTTTCTTCTCTTCTTTTAAACTTTTACTAGATTTACATTATATATTTTAGATTAATCAACTGTCTCAGCGAATGTGGCCTAAACCTCACAACTTTAGGCTATGTTATGGTTTGTTATAGTAGCCTACGTGTGTATTTTGGCGGGAAAAAGACCTGAACTGTTGAAACTGCCCTTCATTACACATTTTGGGATCAACTTGGGAGCAAATGTTATCTATTGGACCTAATAGGTACATAAACCTAACTTCGGGGTTGAAAGTTTAACAATTGAAATTAGGGGGACGAAACTATGACTTGATTGAAACTAGGTTAAAAGTGTCAATGAGCTATTAGTGTTTTCTTCGCTGGTAAGAATTGAATTCGAAATGATTTTCTTTTGTCAATTACAGAAAAAAAATCTATATATTTATAAATTTGTTTTGAAAATGTTTTTTAAGCTCTATGCCTTAGGTAAAGGGAGGGAGAGAGATGGCCGGGATGTCAATTCAACCCGCCTCGCCCCTACCCGACTGGGGTGGATATTTATTAAATTTTTCGGATACTAAGGGTGGGGTAGGGAGAGAATTGAAAAAACCCGATCGAGTTAGGTTAGGGTTAGGGTAGACATCACCCCTCAACGAATCCACCCCAAAAAAATTTATGCATAATTTTTTTTTTTATTCTTATATTTTTACCCTTACAACTAGAATCTCATATTATATAAGAGTATCAATTATTTTTATTTTCCTTATCGATAGTAGATGTTGGTTAAGTTGTTATTGTTATTTTGTGAACTTTTATTATTTGTGCTTTCTAATTTTGAAATCAAAAATATATTTTTTAATATGTAAAAAAAAATAGGAGCAAGGCGGGTAAACCCGTTACCCAACGGGAGCGGGGCATGAGGTATCCACCCATTCATTACCCAGTCGGGTTAGGGGTGGGGATAGATTTTTGGGTCTGGGTATGGCAAAACCCGCCCCGCCTTGCCTCATTGCCATTCCTATTCAGAAGGGCTGAACCAGGCCGAAGTCTGGGAAGGATTCGGCGCTCGGTCTTATAACCATCGCAATGATACAAAAGCTCTAAGCGAGACTAATTTTCTGCACTAAATTTGTTACAGCAGAGTTCTTGAAATATTTTGTAGGGTCTTGCAAATAATTTTTTTTCTTTTTGGACGTCATGCAAGAATTCGATAACTGGTGAGTTTGGTGTGGAGGGAGTTGAGTTGAACTCCCTGCCAAATAAAGTAACATGAATAAACAGTCTCACATAGTTGTTTATGTTGATTATTCGCTTTTCCAAATATAATAAATATTCAGCGGTATTATATGACTCAAAAATTTAACCACAAGAGCATGCAATCTGTAGTCCTCACGACTTTTAAACCGGAGATAAAATCAAAATTTAAGGTGGAATCGTGAATATTATTAAATAAAATTAATTCACATTACTTAGGAATCATGCATTGTACCGTAGCTTACACAAAAGTGCATGGGATCCTCTCTAGGCTCTCACGGCATTGACAGGGGCTGTGAATGCTGAATAATTACTCCATCAACAGCTTTATCTTGTCTTGCTCTACATCATGGCTTTTTTCTTTTTCCATGGGTTTTTTCTTCTCAAATTTGCCCAGGAGGAAATTGGCAAGGAGGCAGCCAAGGGTTAGTTCCGTTGATTTGTGAGATTGTTCTTCATATAATTGACTAGGATTTAATTCTTGTGGTTTGGTCACAAGTCATATTAAAGAAATTTCTTGTGAATCCCCCAGTCACGGCGTGAAGGACCTGCTTTTGGTTGGACTGGGAAGAGAAATAGTTGAAGTGTGCAAAAGCTGATCTAGACATCCTCGGGCCATAAAAAAAAAAATTGGCAAGGGGACATTTTGGTCAGAAGCTTTTATGGACCAAAAGACACAATCACACAACACCACGACATTTCTGAGGGGGGCTTAGTTGTAGGCCATGATCTTTAAATCATTGTCCAAAAAGTGAGAACCCCCCATCACTCCCTCAAATGGGGCTTCTTTTAGGGCAGTGAGTTGAAAAGATGACTTTGGGCAAGGGCATTGAAAACTTTCCAAATGAAACCTTCCCAGCCTCTCCCACCACCTCACTCCCCACAAGGATTTTCTTTTCTTCATTAAAGCTACTTTCTCATTGCTTTACTTGGAGACAGATTTAAGGGCTCGGCTCTTTTGGATGCCAGATTGGGCAACCAGATAAGGAATTCTGAATTATTTAATTCCGGGCTCACGCGGATGACTTGATTTGGGAGTTCTTTTGCATACCCGGACTATTTAATCACACTTTCATTTAATCCGGGCAGATAACTCCTCCATAATCCGGGCCAATTTACCTCAAACCCTCTTATTTATTCTTATCCCCCCATTTCAACTACAAAACAAACCAAGTACTATTTTCTCCCTCCTATTAATCTCCTTCCATAAATGTCACATCAATATGGATCCACCATCCACAAATAATACATGTTAAATTCCACGGAGACCCCTTCATCTATGCCTCTTTTCCATGGAGACCCCTAACTTTTAAAATCGTCCAGACAGACCCCCTCATCTATAACCGTTAGCCACGGTGACCCCTTATGTTACGTTGCCGTTAGTAGATGGGAGATTTGCGAATTTTTTAGATGAAAATGCCCTTATATGGCCCTCTCTCTTTCCTTTTTTAAATTTTTTTCTAAACCCAAAACACAACCTTGCCGCTCAAAAAATTAAAAATTAAAAAAGGAAAGTTTTGAAAAAAAAAATTTCTTATAAATTTTTTCGAAAACAGAAATTTCTTAGAAAAAAATTATTTTTTCAAAATTTGTTTTTGGAAAAAAGTTTTTCAAAACTATTTTTTTAAATCTATTTTTTTTCTACGAAACTTTCCTTTTTCAAAATGCTTCTTAAAATAAATACCGTTTTTCAAATTAAAAAAAGCTGGTTTCCAAAAAAGTGTTTAAAAAATTCAATTTTTGAATTTTTTTATAAAATGTTTTTTTTCGAAACTTTCTTTTTCAAAATGTTTTTGAAATTCCATTATTCAATTTCTCTAAAAAATTGTTTCCAAAATATGCTTTCAAGAAGTTTTTTTTTTTTGAGGGGGTGAGAGTGGGTGATTTTCATAGATGAGGGGGTGAGTGTGGGTGATTTTTTAAGGGGTATTATAGTCATTTTCGTCATTCCGTTAACAGAGTAAGGGTTTTTTTTGCATTTCGCATAGATGAGGGGTTTGTTTGGACGCTTTTAAACGTTAGGGGGTCTCCATGGAAAAGAGGCAAAGATGAGGGGGTCTCCGTGGAATTTAATCAATAATACATCATCCTATTTTATCTCCCCTTACTATTTTATTCACCCAAAATTAATCCCGTATCCAATCGAGCCATGGCTAAACAATTTTATTTATTTATTTTTGTATGAAGGTGACCTTTGATACAAAAGATTGACAACTGTTTTGTGGAGTTCCTAGCAAGAAGGGGTCAGTGATTCCAACAGCTAAATCTTTGTCGTTTCAAAATGTTGAGGGACTAGTATGTAATTTGCATGCAAATGGGTACAAATAAGACGGAATCCAAAAATAAAAAAAGAAATGTTGAGAGTGGGATTTGAACCCACGCCCTTTCGGACCAGAACCTTAATCTGGCGCCTTAGACCAACTCGGCCATCTCAACTGATGTGCTAGCGAGAGTGTGCTTTGCCTATATAACTGGTAAACTTTCATTTTCCTTGTGATCCTTACCCTTACTTGATTCAAGCCATAACTCTAATTAAAATCAACAGTACCTCATCCTTAATTCATTGGACCCATGTGAGGGTTTGTGGCTTAGGAAGAGGAAAGATTAAGGGTTGTGTTGGGATTAAACGCGGAAGTACCCAAAGTCGAGATTCAAACAAAATCAATGGCAGTACAATGAAAAATAAAATAAAGAGACACACATTTACGTGGTTCGGCAATAACACGTCTATTCCACGGAGAGGATCCCGTTCTTTTCCTATGGGTATAATTGTACAAGTACACTTGAGTATGAACAGATCCACACCCAAACCCCTAAGTCGCTCTCACCCCCTAAGATGCTCTCACCTTGTGCTATACAAAAAATATATGATCATGGGTATATATAGAACCGGGAAAATAAGACATTATGTCTTCAATTGCCTTTAAATTTTTTAAACTACCCAAGAATATCAAATCTCCATGCCTTGAAAAAGGCCTATGATAGCATTCCAGAAATTGACTTAAGTCAGAATTGACTTAAGTTGACTTTTTGATTTGATGTATTATGAGAAAATGACCCGTCTCGTACAATGCAATAAGTAAGTTTTGGGAATAAATCAGTTTCTGAAACAACCCTAAAGAAGGCAAGGAAGTCTATGATCCTTTTATAATTTTTTTTCATCTACCATACATGGCCCTATGATCCAAAAAAGAAGAACCATACATGGTTCCAGCTTGTCATGGCTGTTGTTGAACGTTAAACATCATTGGAAATTCACTATGCTGAGGCCTGAGTGTTAATGAATAAAAACCAAAAAAATTCATTCTTTATGGGATGATGTGATTTGGGTCACAACAAGTCACTGTGTCTTTCAGATGGGTCTTGTCGCGAGTCTAAAATATGATCCGAATAATTCATTTTATTTGGTTCCTCAACTACGTGAAACTTGCAAAAAGAAAATAGGTCGATTCGATATTGGCACCAACATTAAGGAAACACGTTAGTGTTGGAAAAAAAAACCGGTTTAGTATGGATTTTGAGAATAACCTTAGGACAAACATGTTTCATTGATATTGATACCGATGTTCTACCAATTAACTTCATTTTTTTGCTTAGATCACCTACTTGACGAGATGAACAAAATGAACGATCATGATCATTTTGTGAACGGAAGAATATAAAATGGTCACAGCGGGGGTCTCCCAATCGAACCACCATATGGCTATAATGCAAATCGATCCGTTAATTTTCATTTTAGTGAACAATTGCAGCATCCGTTAAATTAACCCACCTTAATTGAATGAAACACGTAGATATGGTCTTCCAGTGCGATTGCAAATTTGCAATATTAGTTTCTTTGATTTTGCGCATTCGTACGACTAAATACTGTATTACCACAAAGGCACAAATTAATCCTTATTTTTTCGACCCGTCAGTTTTTTTTTCCTTCAACATACATTTCCAATTTTGATAACTAGGTGTCCGGGATATCTTACGCGCACTTCATATATATCAATTTAATTGAAAAATTAAAAACACTCATGTTTGCTGGGTTGAAGTTCTACAATTGGTACCACCGGGGTGGTAGTTCAAGTGGTTGGAGCAGGCGCAGCTGAAATAAAGTTCCTCCTCTCCCAGTGGTATTAAGGTCGAATCTTGGGACCACATGGTCGAGAGAGGGAGCTCCAATTTAAGTTGCACTTCAGTGGGATTTGGTGAAGGAGAGCCCGCGATGTGGTAACGAATCAATATTTCCTCCCCGACTGTATCAGCTGTGGCTTAAGTCCGAAAATTTCAAATCAGATGGGTTCCCAAGTTGGTCCGGAGATCGTTAAGCTGGTTGAATCCAGCACACCAATTCAGTGAGAAAATAAATATATACTACAGCTGGTGCCCAAGTTCCACTTATAAGATTCCCAGAAAAGCCAACCCCAAGCCGCCAGCTTAAATCGAAGTAATTCCAAACAAATACTTTTTCCAATGTGATTAGTCCACCAGATGGAAGACACAACTTCAAAATGATTGGCTCAATTTGGATTAACCAAATTAGATAACTAACTAAACTTCATTAAAGCAGACAAAGTGTAAGTTAATGATCCAATATTGAGCTTTTGCCAACCTGTTTTGTTGCACATTCCCCTTTTTTTTTTGGCCTTTCGGTAAAGTTGGATTTTCTTAGAAGTCTCTTGATTGAGTGCATTTTATCCTGTCTCTCATCACATGTTTGTGTGACACTTTTGTGGCCAAGGCCTCAAGTCTTCATCATCAAAGGTAGTAGGAGACATCTTAACCTTTGCTAAAAAGTTAAGAAACATAAGGAGAAAATCTCCATAGCTAGAAAAGTTGCACAAGCTTAGTTCTTCTAACCCACAAGCTGTATGATCAGGACAGTTGGCTAATCATGATTCATGTAGCAAACCCCAATTGATTTGGGATATAAGGCTCGGTTTGGTTTAGTGTGGTTTGGTTTGCGGGCTTAAATCTTATAATAAAGAGTCTTATACGCATAATCGTTGGTTGATTTAGGGTTTTGAACATATCAAATTTTCCTAAAACACTGTCTTTATTGACAGAATTAGATAGGAGCAGACAATAGAAAGATAACTGTCCAAATAGTGAAAATTTAAGGGGTGTTTGGGAGGCTCATTTTCAGCTTTTTATTTTTAATTTTTGGCTTTTTAGATTATAGCCTAGATGTATTATAAATTTGGTAGAGTGTTTGAGAGAAATTTGCAGAATGCATTTTATTTAGGAGATATAAGCAGAATACATTTTGTCAATCAAAATGAGAAAAATGGAAAATAGGAGGTCAAAAACTCCTCACGGCTTACTTTTGGCTTCTCATCTCTAATGTCGAAAAACCAAAATACATTCTCACATAATGCATTTTCCATTTCCAGCCAGACAACCAAAAGCTAATAATGCAAAAATAATAAAAAGTAGAAAAGGAAGCATCCAAACAGGCCCTTAATATGAGTCCAGTCAGTCCAGAGCTTATGAAATTTCTCTTTTTTTCTTTTTATGGATTTTGGAAACCCCAAGTAATCTTGGTGAAATCTAAGTTATAGGTATGTTAATTTTTTCCCAATCGTTGTTCTAGACTTTTAGTCTTGTGATACCTGCTGACCGTTGTATCAATTTTCAATGTTGATAGTTTTTGGTTATGGCTGATTGTTTCGAAAAGCATTGCTCAAGGCATATTGTTTTGAAAAGTATGTGAATATGTGATTTAAAATTTAAAATTATTGCTTTTGTATTACTTAATTTAGTGTTCTCGGAAAGTATGTGAAAATGAGACGGAGGGAGTAGTTTATTTTTTTTTTAGAAGGTTAGAAAAATGCTCGATATCGAATGTGTGACAATTGATGATTGATAGTTTGGTTGTGTATATTGGCAAAGATACTTTTGATAGCAATACAAATGATGTTAACATCGTTTCCAAACTATGAAAAGTCATTCGTCAATTGTAAATCGAAGCTACCCTTAGTTATTAATAATATATATATAGTCCTACTTTTTTATTTCAATCTAATTGTTTCCTTTTAGCCAATCAGAAAAGTGAATCGCTTGTAGCTCAAATTTTTGATCTCACTTATCGAAAATCCTAACTCCGCCTCTGTCTCTTACAATACGTCAACTTAAAAACTGATTCAAGCCAATTACTCACTTAAGTAAAAAATTGGTACAACCCATAATACATACCAAGACAAGGTTTACTTGAACTTGGAGGTATAACTATTCTCATACGTAAAACCAAGATCAAACATTAACCAACTAAACAATTAACATAAACGGTTGTTAAATAGGAGTACAAAAACAAATTTAAAAAATATTATGGCATGTGTTAGCAAGATCTTCTGAATGCATATCCCCCCTACCAATATGATTTTGGATCTTTTTCAGAAGCTCTCAGTATGTAGGGCCCACTGATGATGAACGGTCCAAGCAGTGTATTCAGCTATTGTCCCACTATCATGGTTGGGCTCACTAGTCCATTGCTTAAATGTCATAATACGTCTGCGCGATTGAGAGTACGAGCATGGACATGAATATCAAAGCATATTACAGGAGAATACATTAAGCTACTTAAATTCGTGAGAGTGATAATTAAAAATGAAAACGGAGATCAATTATTGAGAGCGGAAGCGAGGAGCCCAACGAAAGACTTATATGACTAACTTCCATTATGCATGGTACCCATATATACCCCTCCCACGTGCTGAGCTGCCATAGGAGGGTGGGCTTGGAGAGAGAGCTGAAACTTTTGGGCCTTTGTTAATTGTTGAGGGCCCGACAACTTCCTAGCCCTACCATCAAAAGGTTAGCCCTTCCACAGGAAAGCCCCTACCAACGCACGTGCCAGTGTAATTATTAATCCCCCCACCCCCAAAAAAAAATAAAAATAAAAAGTCAATTACTAATAAAAAAAATTAGTAAATCCAAAAGTGACAACACTTCTATCAGATCAAAAAGCAATTCATTGCCAAATAACGCGATCCGTTTCTTTTCCCCCGCTATTATAACGGAATTCCTGTTTTGACCAAAATACGCTTGACGTATTTTTGTTTTTGATAACAATGATTGTCAGTTCACGCAAGATTTTTCGTCTTCAAAATAACGTCAAATACTAACTTTTTCCGATGAATACTAAGGTGGCATTTTTCGTCAAAAATAGTATTTTTAATAGTCAAAATACCTTCTTATAACATACAATTGAGGTCAGATGTTATCTTTACAACATAGATAAGAAATCAAAAATAGCAAAAATGCCGCTAAACAATTTAGACAAAAGCGTCAATTGGCCTTGAGTTTTTCACTTATCCTCGGGTTATATCTACTTCATGTCCCACAAATATTACGTGCTCTCTTATTCTGAGTTTTCATAAAATTTCTTCTTTTGTGAAAAGGCTTCACGATGAAGGTTCCTCGATCCAAAAAATTGTCAAAGTGGTATTACCTTGAGACTTAAAGGTTTGCTCCAACCTAAGGTCTATTCCTCTTGCCAGCAAAACTCTTGGGCCATTAGGGGTTATGCCCGATCATTACCTCCAGGGCCCCGGAATTAGTCGAGTTGCGCGCAAGTTGGCCCGGACAACTGATTATCAAAAAAAAAAAACCCCAAAGAAGACGAAGGGTTCTTTCGTCATTTTATCATATCATATTTAAGTTGGTTTTGAGTTATTTTGGATGGGAGCCATGGGCATTTTGGGAATTAGGACATGGTGGCTTGTCTATAAATATGAACACAAATTCTGCCACTCCC
>JAXBDA010005360.1:0-24802 GCA_036023075.1 Gaultheria prostrata
AAGAAAATCAGAAGTTGCTCAAAGGATACAAAACCCTAAAGGTCCTGTTGCTATTTATAAGAAGTTACAGAAAACCCTAATCCGAGTAGGAATCCATCAGGAGATAGTCTCCCGGGAGCGCTACACCATAAAGGGTGTAGCGCTCGAGATGGATTATAACCGAAAGTTATTCCCTCGGTAGCGCTACACCTATTTTGGTGTAGCGCTCGGGATCTTTCTGTTCAAATCATGCCTTAGCCAAATTCAAGGCATTCTCAACAAATGAGGCTTTTCATAAAGTTGTAGTTTTGCTAGGAACATATTACATAGGGAAAGAAAGGGAAAATAAAAGAAATAAAGTTTTGTGTCCTTTTGGATTTAGAATTAACTGCCAAATCTTTCTATGCAAGTTATGCTACCAAATTATATTGGATTTATAGTGTAGCTAATCCACTTAATATTTTTGGGCCTTGTTTCTTAAGGGTTTGCGACTTATCGGGGAACCAAATATAAAAACAAAACTATATGCAGTTATACCATTATCATAAATCCTTACGGGCTTCTGAAAATTGGTGACCTAAAGCAGAGGCTTGTTTGGCCTTGTGGTTAAATCGGCATTTCTGTTGTGTGGGCGCGACTTCATCAAATCAATCTAGACCATTGAATTAGGCGACATTGGATGTGGTAGCATCCGAAGTGTGTAATTCATTATTGGTGTAATCGAGAGGATCTCAATATTTGAAATTCATTGGCTTCAGTTTCGTGTTATTGTTGCTGCGGAGTATGTGAAGGAAAATTCGTGGCCTGATATTGTACCCAAACTGCGTGCGGTTATTCAAAATAGTGACCTGATTAATAAAGGTGGAAGTTGTGAGTGGAAGACTATTAATGCCCTGACGATACTTCAATCGCTGATCAGACCATTCCAGGTATTCTTAATCCACAGATGCATCAATCAAGTCACCATAGTTACGGGAAAACTTCTTTCACAAACTGATAATTTTTCCTAGTATGTAATCACATCTACTTTCAGAAACCAAAGCCAGCTTTTTAATTTTCTTAATATGTGATCACATCTACTTTCATACGTCTTACTGGAACTTTTTACCATGATTATGCGTACCTCCCAAGTCCTAACTCTGAAGTATCATAAATTTCATATACACTGTTGGTAAAAGTTTGCATTGCTGTTTGCCGCACTCTGATAGCTAGAGTGTTGACAGTTTTAGGTTGCTCTTTTCTCATCATGTCTTCATTTGACTAAATAGGCTAACATTAATGAGTTAATAATAACTTTTTCTTCCCTGGCATGGTACTTTAAGAGTCCACTGTGCTTGTTGCCTCTTACGTGATTATGTCTTCTGCAGTATTTCTTGAATCCAAAAGTTGCAAAGGAGCCCGTTCCACCACAGCTGGAGCTAATTGCACAAGAAATTCTTGTTCCTTTACTTGATTTATTTCATCAATGTGTTGAAAAGGTTAGATCTTCCTTCCATATACTTTTTTTGTCAGTATCGTCCTTGGAAATACATGTCTGAAATGTCTTCTGTTGTTGGATTTGGTGGTGTGTGAAACAGGCTTTAGCCATCCGTGGGAAAAGAGAAGAGGAAACTGAAAAGCTCCTTCTTATTCTATGCAAGTGCATGTACCTTGCTGTAAGTATTTTTTCTGGTTCTGATTTGGACGAGGAATGGAATTTTATTTGTGCTTTTAGATTTAATCGACTAGATAGTCAATCAGAGAACATAGCTAGGTGGAAGTTTTGTTACGTACTTTTTGATGTGTGCTGCTTAATGCATTTTTTCTACTCTGATTTGTAAACAATTATGTTGCTGCTTTATATGGTGAAACACTAGTATTTAGTGTAATGGTATGTGGGCTATCCTTCTATCTTCATTAGATTGTTTTCCTAACTTCATTGTAAATTTGCCACTTCAGATTTCTCTTCAATTTTACTAGAGCATGAGCCAGAGCACTAGTGCTTGAATCTGACTTTTTCCTTTCTCTTCACATTCTCGGTAATGAATGTACCAATTTTTTTTACAAGTAAAACTGTTGCTGCATTTTTCTCTTGGTTTCTTTTTGTTAGAGCTTGTCCCACATTGGTTAATTGCAGACTCCAAAACTAGTATATGAGCCTGGGCTGCCTCTCCACTCATTGTCAATTGGCTTTGAGTTGGATGCTTTAACATGGTATTAGAGCTAGGCTTTCGGAGGTTTTTGGACAACACTCTTGATTGTTTGCCGCGTTGTTTGTGCCTTTAGTTCACGTTGTTTCGTTGTGATCAATATGTCATGGATCTGTTGATTATCTCTCCATGTGCGGGTCAAGGGTCGCACGTGTGAGGGAGTGTAAGAGCGCGTCCCATAGTGGTTAATTACAACCTCCAAAACGAGTATCTGAGCATGGGCGGCCTCTCCACTCCTTGTCAATTGGTTTTGAGTTAGATGCTTTAACACTTTTCGTGTCTATTTGTTAAATTTATGGAAGCAAGTATGTCATCTCTATCTTGCACTGTTAAATCCTGCCTCCTTTACCAGCATTGCTGCTTCAAATACTGATTTGAGTCAGTTTTGTAGGTGAGATCGCATATGCCATCCGCTTTGGCTTCTCATCTTTCTTCATTTTGTGGGGATCTATTCGGCATTCTGAATTCCCTGAGTTTTGATGGTGACGATGCACTGGAAGATGGGTACTTGTTGAGGCTAAAAACTGGGAAAAGAAGTTTGCTCATTTTCTGTGCTTTGGTCACCCGACACAGGAAGTTGTCAGACAAGTAATACAGTCAAAGATGCGGTGTTAACTTTGATAACCTATGCTTGGTTGGATGCTGATATTTTGTTACCTCTTATGTTCTCAGGTTGATGCCGAGCATTGTAAATTGCGTCTCTAAAATAGTCAAGCACAGCACAATTTTAAGTGTAAGTTCTGTATGATTTCTGACAAGTTTGTGAAGAGGAGAAAATGTATGTAGGCCTCTTTGTGATATTCCTTATTTGAAGCACTTACAACTTGTCAGTTGGCATAAATTGTGCATGCACCCATATGTTTCTTCTGCGAACATTGTCTATGGGAAATCTGTGCGCCCATTCTGTATTGTGCTGATTAGTAACTTCTTTATGTTGCATGCTTCGTTACTTTGACTTGTGATTAGTAACTTCTTTCTGTTGCATGCTCTATGAGTCTACTGGGTCTAAGTGAACAAGTAGCCTTTGACAGAGCTCAATAGAAAAAAATGATTAATGTAGCCGACCCCAATTGATTGGGGCTTAAAGCTCGGTTTGGTTTGGTTTGGTTTATTTGCCATCTCTATGAGTTGGTATGATTGTGATAATTCTGCATGTGTATTTCATTTGCTGACATTGGGAGTATCCATCCTTGCAATAGTTCACCTGGCTTTATTTTGCTTTGTCATATTCTTTATTATATACTTATATAATATCATAAGGTTTTTTGTTTGGTAACCTCATCGAAATGTATTCATGCAGAAGCTGGAGTTTCCATCAGAGAGGATTGTGTCATTAGCTTTCGATGTTATCTCACGTGTCCTAGAGACTGGCCCTGTAAGCTCTATTAGTTTCTTTGTTTCTATCACTTTTGATTTTGGGTCCTGAACCGCAGAAGGAAGCTATGGTAAATTGGTAGCTCATGAAAACTTCAAAAATATGATTTTGCTGTCATTATAAGTTTTCTGATTGTCTGGGATCAGGGATGGAGGCTAGTTTCTCCCCATTTCTCGTCGTTACTGGACTCGGCTATCTTTCCGGCATTAATAATGAATGAGAAGGTATGGTATCTACCTTCCCATTTGAATAGATCTTTTCTTTGTAAGCTTCTACCCTACCACATTAGAAATTGAATTCGGCTTATGATCAAGTAAAGACCCACTTGTTCGTGTAGTTGAACAAGTCTGCATTAGGTGTCAAACTTTGTTGTATGTGTCTAGTATTGTCACCTACGCTATGAATGTGCACTCTTCAAATACTTGTCCCCTTTGATTTTCCATTTCGTCTGCAAGTAGGACACTACAGAGTGGGAAGAAGATCCAGAGGAGTACATGCGGAAAAATCTTCCATCAGAACTTGTATGATCCTAAATTCTTATGAATAAGTTGTCTACATTTCAGTTTCATCAGATTACTTATGTTGCTTATGATTCTTATTGCAGGAAGAAATTTCTGGATGGAAAGACGATTTATTCACAGCTAGAAAAAGTGCATTGAATTTACTTGGTGTTATATCAGTCTCAAAGGTTGGTGTTCCAACAAAATGATTTTCCTGCCATGTTCAATAGAGCTCAGTGTTTATGTTGTTTTGTGACGCTTGCAGGGGCCTCCAGTTGTGGGTTCTGATCATAGTTCTTCACTTTCGTCAAAGCGTAAAAAGGGTGACAAGACCAAAGGGAAGGCTCGCAGTTCAATGGGGGAGCTGTTAGTGCTTCCATTTTTGTCAAAGTTTCCAATCCCCTCAAATGTTAATGCACATGAAACCAAGAAACTGAAGGAGTGAGTACACATGCATCCAGTAATTTTTCCCTTTTTGCAAAAGTGATGCATTGTTTTCTTAAAATTCTAGAGAATTATGTCTGAGGGAGTCGTTTATTGTGAGAGAATATTAGTTTCAGCTATTAGGAACCATTGATCAAAACATTTATGCATGACTTTCATGGCTCTTTAAATGTGAGTGTGAAAACAGAGTAGTACATGCTGTTCCAGGATCTTATTGTAACTTTATTAAAAATCTTGTTCTACGTTTTTGTGATCTGGGATAGTGTGTCCACAAGTGGCTTTGAGGTTATTATTTCAATCATAGATAGTGTTGCTGAGAGCTTATTAGTATGTTTTCCTTTTCTTGCTTCTCATCCTTCTTGACCCTTGTTTAGATTTCATATCTTCAAATTTTGTTTCCATGTCGCCATCTGCAGGTACTATGGTGTTCTGATGGCATACGGCAGCCTTCAAGATGTAAGGGGATTACCATTTTATTTTGGCTTAATTGGTCTATTAGTTAAAAATTTACTAAGCTATTTTTGCATTTGCAGTTCCTAAGTGAGCAGAAAGCTGAATACACTGCAACTCTTGTTCGTATGCGGGTGTTACCACTGTATACAATCCCCATGCCTTCACCTTATCTGGTTGCCTCTGCAAACTGGGTGCTTGGAGAGCTTGCTTCCTGTCTCCCTGAAGTGAGATTATTCTTGTTCATGCTCATCTCTTGAATATAGTGATTGTAAAGCTATTTCCTTTTCGCTTCTTTCTGTCCATTTAGTTTTTCTTGAATCTACCCTTGTATATCTGAGAAACAGGGTGCAATTACAATGCACATTTAAATGTCCTTATCAGGTTATTCTTAATCATTCAGGAAATGAGTGCTGATGTTTATTCTTCATTGCTCAAAGCATTAACTATGCCAGATATGGGAGATATCTCTTGGTATCCTGTCCGTATGTCTGCTGCTGGTGCAATTACCGAACTGGTTGAAGTATGTTGCCCACAACACATTTAGTTTGTGCAATTTGTCTGCAAGCTTTGTTATAGTTATTCCATTGCTTTTCAATTGTTTTGGCAGAATGAGTACTTGCCACCTGAATGGTTGCCCCTTCTTCAAGTTGTGGTTGGTCGGATTTCTGATGAAAGTGAAGAGACCTCAATTTTGTTTCAGCTTCTTGGTACTTTGGTTGAGGCTGGAAGTGAACATGTTGCACTTCATATACCGGAAATAATGTCGTCATTGGTTGTTACAATCTCAAAGTTCATTCCTCCTAATCCAGAGCCATGGTCTCAAGTATGTAGTTATCTGCTAATGATCTCGATGCTAGAGTTTCCCTCTCCCTAAACTATCTAGTGATCTCAATGCTGTACATTCAATCTCATTATTTGGCAGAGTTTGGTTAACGAGAATGGAGAAAGAGAAACAAATTCAAGTAGTTCTTCAAATAATGTGTTGCATTTTTGCTCTCTTATACTTCAGAAAGATTCCTGGATTGACTGTGCGGGTTCAGCCGGTTGGATTTAACCACTGAATCTAGTGTCTAATACAATCAGGTTGTGGGTTGCAACCTGGAATATGGTTTTCCTGGCTTGTAGCCGAAGCTTGCTTTATTTGTGGTGCTAGCACAAAATTCATATAATTTACAATTCATTAATCTTTCACACTGACCCATTTTGGATTCTGAAAATCCTTCAATCCATGCTTCCTAGCTTTACTTTGGCAAATGGACAATAACCTGAATGGTGCCAATGACTCGTTTTTTTTTAATCATTTGTGCATTTGTCTCACTTCCTGATAGTTCAGAATTCAGACATTAAAGCTTTGCCCTCTAAGTAATGGAGAAATTTTTAACAATGAACTAACATGATCCAATAGGTGGTGGAACAGGGATTTGCAGCATTAGCAGTAATGGCTCAGTGTTGGGAAGACTCTATGCCTGAAGAAGGTGAACAGAATGAATCAAGTGACATGTGGGTATCTGGTCACTCTACCATTGCTAATGCTTTGTCTAATCTCCTGCAGCAGGCTTGGCTTAGGCCTGCACAGCAAATGGTTAGTACAAATATTTTGTTCTTTGCCTTCTGTGAATTCCCTAATTCAGGTTTTGTGGAGCCTAAGTTTGCAGAATTGGGGCAAAATAACAGGAACCTTCCTAACCTTTTCTAGACCAGGTCTGCTATCTAGCAGTTGAGCTTTGGGGTTGGGTGGACGTAGCTTTGGTTTTCTTTTTCTGTGTGAGCATTCCAAATCTGGGACTAACCACAATGCCATGACTCAACCTTACAGTATCTGTTACCAGAACCAAATGTTTGTTCTTCAGTAATTTTCGTAGTTTTTTTTTTTCCCAAGTGTGTTTCCAGTTTTCCCCCCGTTCAGGAGGAGATCTTCTTAGATTCTGTAATTTTCTTCCTTTCCAGCCTTCATATTATCTCTGTCTTCTATCCCTGATTTTTTATATGTTCAGGCAGAAGAGGCTTCTCCTTTACTGCCCCCTCCATCGTGCATCGATGATTCATCCGCACTGCTCAGATTCATCATGCAATCAATAACCACAAGCAATGAGGTTTTAAAGGTTAAGCTTTCGGAGTTATTACTGGTTTGGGCTGATTTAATTGCAAACTGGCACGCGTGGGAAGAAACGGAGGATCTATCTATCTTCAACTGCATTAAAGACATTGTTGGTCTAAACCAAAAATTTGTGCTGAAGAATTTCATCATGGGGGAAATGCCACCTCCCCCAGCTCCACCTGTGCCGCGACGGTCTATTATAGAAGGAATCGGTGGTTTTATTAGTGCAGCCTTTTCACAGTATTCATCGGCAACATGGAGGGCTTCTTCATGTGTACACCTGTTATTGCATGTCCCAAGTTACGACTTTGAAGCAGCAGTTGTGAGGCAGTCACTGGTGATTGCTTTCAGTGGGGCTGCATTTTCACGTTTCAGGGATATTAAAAGCAAGCCTTGTTCGCTGTGGAAACCTTTGTTGCTTGCTGTATCGTCGTGTTATTTGTGTTATCCTGATGTCGTGGAGACGGTTTTGGAGAAGGATGAACATGAAGGTTTTGCAGTCTGGGCATCTGCTCTTTGTTTAATCTCCTCCAGCACATTTGAGCATGGTCTATCATCGGAGTCTGAGATGAAGTTAAGCGGTCAGTATACCACCGTCTGGCTCTTATGGAACTTAGACTACTTAAATGTCCTAGATTCTTATTAGAATGCCCTGTACGGAGTGATCAATATGCACGTGGATGTAATCATTGTTATAGACTACCATTCTTCAAAGCTGACAAGACTAACCGAGCCATGAGTAATGTTTGTTTGTTTGCATGAATTCCAGTTATGACATTAGCAAAAGTAGTTGAGCGGTTGCTGATGCAGGAAAACAAGTGGTCTGGTTTGTTACAAAAATGCTTTATTTCTCTAATGGAGGCATCTGTGAGCTTGAAAGAAGCTACCGGAGAAGAGGATGAGGAGGAGGAGAGCGGAGATGATCAAGATGCTGGCGATGAAGACACTGAAGAGGATGACGAGGATGAGGTTTGGCTTCTTTTTTTAATTATATAATTTGTTTTTGTGCTGGGCGAGATTGGCTATTAAAGTTTACGCCATACCTTTTTTCATTTAAGATGGAGATTTAACCCTTACACCTGGAAGCATCAAGACAATCGTGATATGTTCCCTTTTTCTTTCTTGGTCTTAGGACTCGGAAGATGACGAACGTGAAGAAACTGAAGAAGAATTCCTGGATCGGTATGCCAAAGCAGCTGTTGCCTTAGAAAATGGTACTGTCGTGGAAGAAGGCGATGTGGAAGATCAAGAGCAAGAACTTGAATTGGGTAAGCTCAGTTGATACTTTTTCCATGAAAATCGTCCATAGGTGGCTAGACTGAAATTCACATCATGACACTTGTTTAGAAAATTGAAGTTGAAGTATATGGTATCGAAAATTCTTATGAGCGGCATTTTGTGTGAGCTCGCGGATGCAGAGTTTCAGGATCATTGTAGATGACATTTGTTATTTTTCCATGATGTGGTTATCAGGTTGTTTGAACGAGGTTGATCAGCAGAGTATTGTGCTATCACTTATAGAGAGATACCATCAAGTTCTAACGCAAGGGCAGTCAGTGCCACGACAAATCATCTCCAGTTTCCTCGACGCCTTCCCGGAATGTAATTTATACTTTCGGCAATATTGCTGATGGGTTTCGTTTTGTGGTTCAGTTTCTGTAAGCATGTTTCTATCGTAGCAGAGCTGCAAAATGGGGTTTTGCTGCCCTCCGTAAGTTAAAAGGGTGTTTTGTATGTATTGATTATTTGTTTTTGTAAATCAGATCCATTAGAGTTGCCATTTATTACTGTAGAATTTTCCTCGGCAGCATCGAGACTAGTGTGCCCAATTTTTGCATATGTATTTTGATGTATGTATATTGAAGTTGACATGGATAATTCTTGACTACGAGTGCAAAACATTTTCTTTCAAATGTCTCCTACTTTGGCCTCCGTCGTACACCAAAATGAGAAAAATAGGGGACAGTGAAAAGAATGCATAAATTTGGCAAAATCGGCTTCAGTAGGAACTAAGAATATAGACAAACACTAATGGATCGTTGAATGGGTAAGTATTTGAAAAATTTCATTGAAGTCTTGAGTTCAAGTCCATAACCGGTGGAATTAAATGTACTTCATAACACAAGGATGAAATCTTGTTCTGTCTCGATGGTGAGATGCCGGCATGAGATGCTAAGTTATGGGTTGTGGATGACAAATGCTTATAATTGATAAATGAAGCAGTTTATCTGGATATCTATTTTTCACAATTTTAAATTGAAAAGCTATAAAGTCAGATGAACCTTCAAATGGAAAAAAACTATCATTATTTAGTTTCGTTGCTTCCCCCAGTATAGCTTTTCAATAATTAAAAAAAAACACACACACACACAAATGAATTGGGCTACAGGGCTACACATTGGGCTAACCTTAGTAGTGGTTTTTAATTTAAATGGGCTAGTAGCCTCTTAGGTTTTTTTGTAAGGGTGCAAACTGTAATTCCGCAACTTCCAAGGGCAGATCTACAAATACGATCTAGGGTTTCCACTATATAAACACTCTCTCCACTGCCCCACCTCCCCTATTTCCCAAACCCTAGTAGCTCCAGCCTCCACAGGCCGCCGAAGATGCAGATCTTCGTCAAAACCCTAACCGGGAAAACCATAACCCTAGAAGTTGAATCCTCCGACACCATCGACAATGTCAAAGCCAAGATCCAGGACAAAGAAGGCATACCACCAGACCAACAGCGCCTCATCTTCGCCGGCAAGCAGCTGGAGGACGGAAGAACCCTAGCTGACTACAACATCCAGAAGGAATCCACGCTCCACCTCGTCCTCCGCCTTCGCGGCGGCGCTAAGAAGCGTAAGAAGAAGACCTACACCAAGCCAAAGAAGATCAAGCACAAGCACAAGAAAGTCAAGCTTGGTGTGTTGCAGTATTACAAGGTGGATGATTCTGGAAAGGTGCAGAGGTTGAGGAAAGAGTGCCCTAACGCTGAGTGTGGTGCTGGTACTTTCATGGCCAATCACTTTGATCGTCATTACTGTGGTAAGTGCGGACTCACTTACGTTTACCAGAAAGCAGGCGGCGACTGAGATACAGATACCGTGGTGATGTTACTATTACCAGAAACCAGTAGTATGATTTTTTGCGTCGTCTGTTTTTAGGCTTTGTTATGGTTATGGTCGAATTTGACTTTATCTGGAATTTCTAATCTGTTGTGTTTTTTTTGAACTATATGGTGATGATGTTGAGATCGAATTTAAGGTTATTATCATGGTCTTTTAAGTTCTAAATTTACTTAAATGTGATAATTTGTTGTTAGTTTGGTGTATTTTGACTCTATCTGAAACATAGATTTAGATACTTACGTTCATTAGTATGACTGTATGAGGAGACCTTCATGCCATTTCTGTGGTGAGGAAGATGGATTGGTGGGTTCACTTTTGTTCAATGATATCTAATGTGGGTGAGGGTGATTATATTTGGAAGAAAATAATGATTTCGGTTTTACCAGAAAAATACATTTTTAATTTTTGAAAGCCGGCAGTGATTGAAATCTGATGATGATGTTGCAATCCCAGAAGTTCTTGAAGTGCAGCCTAATGACTAATGAGGGTGAACAAAATCTTCACTCTAATTGGTTGAAATGGTTTGTGGTCCACCACAAAGTGATGTCATGCTTACCAAAAAGTGTATTGATTCTGTGGACCTCATACTATTTCAACCAATCAGAGTGAATATTTTGTTCACCCTCATTAGAAGGTGAGGGTCATTAGAAGGTGAGGGTGAACAAATTTGCACTCAAGATCAGATCAAGGTTGGATTGTTAGCATTGTTGTTATAAAGCTATGATACATATGTATCCTACGATTCCTATTGTTCCACCATTTCTTTTTTGAATAGAAATCCTATAATACGATTGGGTATATGTATTATCTGTGATTATTTATTGGAAATTAATTTAAGGTTCAGTTTGGATGACAGCAATCTAGGAGGAATGGTAATGTGATGCCTTTCTTTTCCTGATTCCAACGTTTGAATCAAACAGGAACGAAAATGTGATGTCAAGCTTTCCTGATTCTAATGTTTGACACATTTAATAAGGAATCACATTCCTCGACTGAGCGAGAATCTGATCCCTCCCTCATCCCATGGAATTTCAGATTTCTGGCTCATTTATTAAGAAAAGGAAATATTGACTTTAAAAATTTCCAAAATAATTGTTTCCCACGTAATATTACTGAATTAATCCAAATACCGAAATGCAATTCCTCCAGGTATCAAATTCTTAGGAATTCGATTCTCAGTAATCATATTCTCATTATTATCCAAGAAAATTTTCAGGAATTTGATTTCCGGTAATCATCTTCCTATTCCTACTCAAGATTCCGGAAATCCAAACACAGCCCGTTTGATATAATCATGGTGACATCCACACCATTTGATAGAAATGGAACCTTAATGTAGGGGGGTTGAATAGAAGAAATAATCATATTTATCGGGTATAATGTGTTTGAGAGTCTCATTTTTTAATTTTTGCATTTTACTTTTTACATTTTTTGCTAATGTATTATGAATTCAGAGTTTTTGGAAGATGTTGATATTTGAAAAGTATGTGTGGAATGCATTCTGTATGTCTTTCATATAATGGATTTTAGTGAGAAAGGAGAAGTCAAAAAACTCCTCTCCCACTATTTCTAGCTTTTATTCTCTCTTAAAATCCGAAAATCTATTATATGAGAATTCATTTTGTAGTGAGGCAACCCAAACACCTACATTAAAATGTGAAAATAAAAATGGAATCCAAACATCTTAATGTGATGGATCTAGTTAAGAGACTTAAAATTTTACATCCTAAATACTTTTTTAGATGTAAGCTTAGTCTGTTGCTATATTATTAGGTATAACTATTTTTCCATCGCATATTAATTATTATTGTTAAACTTTAGTGAAGCATCAAGCAGATTTAAGCATTTTGAACCAAGAAAGTCAAGCCCAAACCAAACAAGCCAATTGGCGAGACCCAAGGATGACAGATCTTATTTAAGGAGATAAAAATAGTGTCTAGAATATAAAATATATAATAGCTTCTGAAAACTTTATTATATCTTTGTAAAATATTTAGAATTTTTTTTAGATATTATAGTTTAAAATTTATCGTGTATGGAACTAAAGCTTTCCATGAGGTAGTATAAATAAAGATGGGTTAGCTATTTTGTACCAAGCCCAAAAAAACATATTAGATTGAGTTCAAGTGGATTATAAGTAATTTCCTTTCCACTATTGTCTTAAGTACAATATTTCTTCCTCTTTCAAAAGCTTGTCAAATTAAACATTAGAAACTAAAACTCTTTTAGTAAACACATCTTAAAATACGTAATACGCATTCCGATACAATTTATAAAATGAAAAAATAATGCCAGTCGAGTCCCTTGTAAAGCCCCTCTCCGGATGTGGCACATGTAATTTGTATGTACCTGTGACATACCCAAAAAAAACGCATGTTAGATGTCGAGGGAGAAAACAGGAGGAAGGGGAAAGGAGGTACTTTCTAAGTTACCAGGGGGTGCTGCCGGAGAGAATGGAGGCCAAGCTTATCAGTGATTTCAACAGCATTCATTGCATTTGGAAGATCTTGCTCGTTTGCAAAACAGCATCCCTTAGTTCATACAGGTGAACAATTGGAATATCAGCAAATGAGCAATTCCTATTCCTCTGATTAAAAGGAGCATTTGTTGGTCCAATTCCCTTCATTACAAGATTTGCAAAAACAAACCTAAATGAAGGTTTCCACCTCATTCAACATTCTGTGAAGCTCGTCCCTTTCCTCAACTGCAATGTCTTGGTCATTGCTGTCAACCACAAAGATGAGACCTCGGGTGTTTGGAAGTAGTGCTTCCTCAAAGGCTGAATCTGGAACCTGGTCAACAGAGGAGTTAAAACATGTACAAAAAAGAGACTAATTTTTTCCTAAAGAAGTAAACTTACTAATTAGCAAAAATTCAATACAAAAACAAGTTGCATCAAGGGTGAAAGATGAAAACAAAGCCTGGGGCTTAATGGACCCGACATGTCCAGTGCTTGAACAATTGATAAGGACATCATATCTACACGCCTCCCCAACCTCGCATGGCTAAAATAGTGCACATTTGTCAAAAAGTGCCACAATGTGATGTAAGCCATGACATTGCCTCATGAAGTAGATGGAAGATTGGAAGACAATGTGGCTCAAGTTAATGTAGTTTATGAATATGTTAAGTACTGAAATAGATATTTAGTCAACACTAAACCATCCATACACGTGTCTCCCTTCCTTTGGCGCATATGTCACAAACTGTTGGAAATTTAAGTCATGACGTAAATAGGCTTACCTCATGAAGGTATATTGAAGGTAGTCTAGTTTTGTATTAAACACAAGTGCTTCAAGCTAATTAATTCGCATACTCGCACCACAATCCTAACTTGCATGACTAAAGTAGCGCGCATTTGTTGAATAGTTACCCAATGTAAGCCACAAAGTGGATAGCCTTGCCTCATGAAGTAGAGGGAATACCGAAAGACAAAGTGGCTATAGTTGATGTAGCTTATGAATATGTTAAAGTACTAACAAAGGTATTTAATCAGCACTAGACCGTCCATAAGCACGACCATCTCAACACGTGTCTCCCTTTCAGTGAGCGTACATGTCAGAAACTGTTAAAAATATAAGCCATTAATAAGGCTTACGGCTTACCACATGAAGGTGTAGTAATTTAGTTTAGCAAAGACCATTCACATCTAATTAATTCGCTTATCCACTGTAGACAGCCCTAACTTGCATGGCTAAAATAGTGCATATTTGTTTAAAAAAGTGCCACAAGGTAATGTAAGCCATGATGTGGATATGTTAATGTAGAGGGAAGATTGAAAGACAAGGTGGCTCAAGGTAATGTAGCTCATGAATATGTCAAAGTACTGACATAGTATTTAATCAGCACTAGACCGTCCATACGCACAACCGTCTCAACAAGTGGCCCTTTCTTTGGGATGTGTCGGAATCTGTTAAAAATTTAAGCCGTGAAGTGAATAGGCTTACCTCATGAACATATACTGAAGGTAGTTTATTTTAGTAATAACCACAAATGGTTCATGTCTAATTCATTTGCCTATTCACGCCACACCACCCTAACTTGCAACACTAATATAGGGCGCATCTGTTGAAAAGTGCCACAATGTAATGAAAGCCATGACGTGGATAGGGTTGAAAACTACAAAGATAAAATAGCATATGAACACCCTAAATACCTTTGAAGGGTTTGATTTCCAATTTGAACCCATTTTCACAGAGAGAACCATAACTAGGATTCACGACTCCTCATATCCTGCAAGTTGCAATAGAAGTTACTATTGTTAGAAGTTTAAGTTCACCTATTCACACTGTAAAATAAGTGAATTTGTTGAAAAGTACCACAATGTAATGTAGGCCACGATATGGACAGCCTTCCCCCATGAAGTAGAGGGAATGCTGAAAAACTAAGTGCCTCAATTAATGTAGCTTATGAATATGTTCAGTACTGATAGAGATATTTAATCAGTACTAGACCGTCCAGAAGCACAAGTATCTTCCTTTTCCCTAAACAGCAAATATCTGAATATGTAGAAAATATAAGTCATTACGTGAATAGGCTTATATTGTGCTCGTATAGTACTTTAGTTTAGTAACAAACATAAGTGGTTCCCGTCTAATTAGTTGGTTTATTCACGCTTAAATACTCGCTTGCATGGCTAGCCAGTGCATGTTTGTTCAAAACTGCCACAATGGAATGTAAGCCACGACGTGGATAGTCTTGCCTCATGAAGAGGAGGGAAGATTAAAACACAAGGTGGCTGAAGTTAATGTAGCTTATGAATATGTTAAGTACTGATAGAGATATTTAATCAGCACTAGACCGTCCATAAGCACAATCATCTCAACATGCGTATCCCTTTCTTTGGTGTACATGTCGGAAATTTCAAAAATTCAAGTAATAACACAAATAGAATTACCTCATGAAGATTGAAGGTACTTTAGTTAGCAGTAATAAAATAGGTACTTCATGTCTAATTAATTTGCCTATACCATTGATGCTCTAGATTTTTAATTAAGAAAGCAAGGTGGTGAATACAGAAATTGAATCGAGTCTCTATGCCTGCCCTTTATGATGTCTTCTGACTTTTATTTGGGTCCATCATTCACGACATGACATCCCTTGAGTTCCTTAATTTTTGAAGGTATTGGGGGGCCACTTTTTGAGAGCAGTCAAGCTAGCATATATTGCCGAATCCTCTCCTGCTCATACTTCCATCGATTTTGGATTACATGGATGCAATTATTTCTCTATTCGTTCTACACTACGTCACTACCCCAACTTGCATGACTAAAATAGTACACATTTGTTGCAAAGTGCCATTTGTTGCAAAGTGCCACAATGCAATGTACGCCACGACATGGATACTCTTGCCTCATAAAGTAGAGGGAAAATCGAAAGACAAAATGTCTCAAGTTAATGCAGCTTATGAATCTCACTGAAAGAAAAAGCATACCAATGGTAGGAATAGTTGTAACAATTTCGCCCAACTTGAGCTTGTAAAAAATGCTTGTGACCATACCACTGAGAAGAGAAGCTAGGTGAAGGAAGGAGGACAGACACATATGCTTAGATTAGAACCTTTGCAAAAGAAACAAACAAAAATGAAAGATCCAGCTATGCTATGCTTCACTAAGATTGAGCTCACACAGGTCAATTCTGCAGATGGATGTGCAGCAAAACTATATTTACCAAATGAGAGATCGGGTGAGAAAACGTAGACTTACGAAGAAGATACAAAAGAGGAGCCGTCGTGCGCCGCCATCGTCTCTTGTACTTGTACAGTTGTACCACGAGTCAAGGCGGAGGAGGGTTCTTCTGTTCACATATATAGAGAGTTCATGAAAAAACGGACGACCCGAATACTTTTGTTTGCGACGTCGTTGTAATTGCCGCTGACCCGACTCATGATTGGACCCGAATAATTGGGCGGACCCCTACAAGGGCTGCACACTGGCCCACTAGCCCCCTAAGCTCATTTGGTTTGGTTTGATTGGGTTGAGTTTTTATCAAGTGAGGAAGAAAGTTGATAAAATCTCTGATTTTTTAGTGCAAAAATCTGAGATTTTATCAAATTTTCTTCCTAGGATTGATTTTATCAAAATCTGATAAAATCAAGTGGGAAACTGGGCCAAAATCAAATGGGTGATTTTAGCAAATGAGTAAGCCACTTGCTAAAATCAACCCATTTTCAAATCAACCCATTTTAGCAAATGAAAATGGGTTGATTTTTGCGAATTGTTTACTCATTTGCCAAAATCACCCATTTGATTTTATGGGAAACCAGCATTAGGCTTGAGCATATCTCTAAAAATCAAGACTAGCCCGGCCTTACTCGACCCGTATAAAATAATGATAATGATGTTCATTATGTATCTACCCTATCCAAAAATATTAAGAAAGGGAAAAAAACCATTATCATTCTTACATACACAGTACCCTTTTTTAAAAGCATGTATATACATATATATTCCTTGGTTTTTTTTAATAACTACTTGTAGTGGTAAACTCTAATTTATAATAGTGAGGATGATTAATTTATATTTTTTGAGTACTACAATTTAGAATAAAATGAGTTATTTGGACATGCTTGGAAAATAAAACTTTAAGAGGACCGGATTTGGAAATATAAAATGAAGCCCGATTATTAATTAGCCGAGCTCAAGTTACTCAAGTCTCGTTATTATCTAATATAAGCCCGGCCCAACCCAATGTATGTGCACCCTTAACGCCTACTACCAAAGACCCCACCGTTAAAAATGTTTATTCCGGGCACTATTTTATTTTTATTTCTATTTTATCAAAGTATTAGGGTTTGTTATGCCATTTTGGAGAGTAGTCTTATTTGAATACGAAAATATTTTCTTTAGTCCTATTACTTTGATAAAATAGAAATAAAATCATAGAACACGATTGTCAAGAACTCTATGACTTAACAAGAAACTTTACAACTTACTCATTCATTCAAGATTATTATAAAATGATTTTTCATTGCGCAATACGCAAGATCTTAGGCAGTTGGGCTCATTGATAGTTTGATTGTAAAAATGATGAACATGATCATTTTATTATGTAAGCAATTCTTCATCCCTCTATCAAAATAATAAAAAAAAGAAAGGAAAGTCGAGCTTGCTTCTTATTCCCGTGTTTGATCTCTTCCATCTCTACCTCGCTCGTTGTCACCTATGTTGAAGAAAGTTTGGAACCATGTAAAGAATAACGAGGGGACAAGGATCTTCCTCTCAACAATGCTTCTCGGGGCTCCACTCTCCTCCCTGAATAAGGGAAGCCCCATTAGCCGGGACGAAGATGGGGATAAGGAGTGAAGATGGGGATAAGGAGTAAAGATTGAAGCCTCCTTGCGTCTAATTGAGCACTTTTTCCCATAAAACATCTCGAGTCCATCTTGGGAAAAATCAAATGAATCTTAAAAGAATATGCATATTGTGTTGAGGTTTAACAAGGAGCATGTTTAATCTGGTCATCATACCCCCGAGGATGGAACTACATAATAAAGTCGGGGGACCGGCTACAAATACAAGCAATTTTGCTTCCGTTGTCAATCAGCTAGGAATGAAATGATAAAAGAGTGTTACTGTCCACGTTCAATCACTATGCCGGCACTGCTTCCACATGACATCTGAAGGACTCTCTATGATCACCAAATGAAAATGGAGCTTTCACAATATGCTTCCACCAAGCACGAGTATACCAAATCTAGCCGCTATTCACCTCCTTCGCTGCAGATTATCAAGCTTGCTTTACAGACAATCTCTCTGCAGGGAGCATAAAAAAAACTGACGTAAATAAACTGTAGGGGTGACAAAGAGAGAAGCAATTAGTTCATAGCCTATGGGATTTCTGCTTCACAGAAGGGCAGTCTATAGCAGATAGCATATGAAGGATGACAATGCACAACAACAATATTTGGACAAATAGCATAATCAGAAGGAAATGCATTAGTTTTATACCATATTGACTACCAACGGAAGATATTTGGTGACAATATAGGGCACGGTGGATGCATATCCAACCATGTGCAAAATCCTGGATAAGGACGTAGCGACGCATCTCATTCAGCTATTTTCAAACTCTAGATATGGATACTCCCAAGAAAAAGAGAAAAAGAAAGGTCAACATACTTATCAGTTCGTAAGTGACTATCATTGTAGTTCCATAGAGTGACATATTTAAGAAACGAGGTCCAAACCCTCTGTAGAAGCCCCGCCATCCATCTTCCTTGAGGAGTGTTTTTGCTGTCTTAACTACGGATGGTCTTCCAACACCATAGTCATCCATCACCTTCAGTTTTAAGAAATCCAAAAAGGGGTTATTTAAAGTTATATGCATGGCAGACGAGGAAATCAAAACTTGGTCATTAAAAGGGCATATTATCATACCTGCAGCCGTGTCTTTACAGTATCTAGGGGAGTAGTAATAACTGAGGAACAAGCACCTGCTAAAAATCCTGCTGTAGCCTGCACCGACACCATCTCCATATGGGATGGTTTCTCTTCCATATTGTCTGTATAACCCAGGCTCCTAAAAAAGTAAGAAAGAAAGGATGGCTTATTACTACATTAAAGATTTCTCAGGACGTGTAAATATGTCAAGTCTCTGTGACATGGAGAATTTGGAGATATACCTCCAAATGATGTGCTGGGCAGCACCATAGGCACCCCACCAAAGTGCAGATGCTGGAGATTGGGTAACAGCTGTCAATCCAAATCCCCGATACATCCCGCGAAATCCTTCGGCCTTTATCACCTTACGTACAACATCATATGGCCCGTTGCACGAAGTAGTCCCTGGAAGCCCTTGTACCATGAGCCTCTGGCAAACCTGAAAATGACCCACATTGCCACACAGGAGAACATTAAATATTAAGGCATTGTGAATATAGCAAAAGAAAATGCCATCAGATCTCATCTCATCTCATTTTGCACTAATCTCTAGCAAATAAGAGAAGAAAGACCACATTGAGGAAAATTAAAACAACTCTAATCAACCTGGAGGCCGGAACTCTTAGCTCATCGAACATCAATTTCAAGAAAAACTGAAGTGAAACAGACCCCTAAGAGCCAATGCAACGAAAGGAGAAAATGAGCTGGAACGGTCAAAATGCAAGGAAAAACTTGAAATTTTTTGTTCTAGGAAATCATATGGGAGACTGACTTCCATTGAACTTTCTTGAAAGCAATTATCAGTAACCAGTACACAAGCAGTGTCCTTCACAAGCCACAACGACATGATTCATGGGACACCTCATCAGTCTGTTGTAAGTTATCCTCCTTAATTACCAAATTCACAATAAGCATAAATAATAAGTAATAACCAATAATGCTACTAAGCATCTCCAACCCTTACCCCTTTTTTTTCTACCCAAACCCAAAATTTGATTAAAACCCCTTAAAACTCAATCTCCAATGCCCTTTTGCCAACCCATTTCCTACCCAAATGAGGGGAGACCCAATACCCATTTTTCTCAACACCTCTTTCCAATTTCTTATCTTATAATTTATAAATGAGCCATTTTGACTCAAATTTTGGAGTGAAAGCCTAAAAAACACTAGATTTTGGTAATAAAAAAAAGGCAGTAGAATTGGACAAGACATACCCAAATAATGCTTTTGACCAAATTTTCACCCAAATTTAGGTAAAGAAAGTAGGGGAGATGCTATAGGACTCGCCCTAGTGCAGGTATTCTTTATCTGTCGAATAGAATGCACTGAAGCAAATGATAGTACATGATCCACTGTATTGATTCCATGGATTGCATCATTTCAATAATCATGATGGCTAAAATTCTTCGCAGTAAAGGTAATCATATATAACAAGGACAAAATTAGCATCAAATAACAAGATATAGAAGATTGGAGATAACAAATTTACCTACCACCTCCAAAGGCACAAAGTATCCGCAGGAAACTAAATTTGACAACATGCCTGCCACTCCATTTGCAATGCCAACTCGTGTTGTTTCAGACATATTTAGACCTTCAGTGTACTTAAGCATCATGTCTTTGGACACTTCTAGTGAAGTCAAAGCCAGGACCCTGCCTGGTAACGATCCAACAGCAGAAGTGCCAAATCCTCTAAAAATACCGCGAATACCATCATATTTCAGTATTTGTCTGAATACTGTTACGCCACTCATATGAGATAGTCCAGAACCATCTACTTGCATTCTAGTCTTTACAACAGCTGTTGGATGTAGTAAAGCTGACTGAGCAGTGAAGAGAATGGCCCCAATAATATGAAACCTAGTCTTATCCAACCTAGAATTGATCAAAACATTAGTCAGCTCCATCTGCACTTTCAAGGGCAAGAAGTATGAATACAGTTATCGTCAAACATATATACTGCCAACATCAAAATCATAATTCTAAGGGTCCCACGAAACAAATGCCAATGGAATGCAAATTAACAGCCAACTCCTTATCTGGTTAAATGAGCCACAAATAAAACTGCGGAAAAAAATCAAGGCTTACTTTAACCTCTGGTCTAAAGTAAATTGAGAGTGCACATGTTACGTTGTCTTAAAAGCCTGACATCAAAACTTTTGAAAGAAAATAAAATACACCCAATTGGCGAAATCAATCACACCATGATAAACTAGTTCGTTAGTCAGATTCTAAGTTTTTCTAATCCCCATATGATATGGTACAAAGGAATCCTCCCTATCGACAACTCTGTAGAAATTGGATACTTGATAAATTCCATTTCTACCAACGAAGCAGGAAATCTTGAGAACAAATTCCAGTGGTGAGTTGGTTATAACTAGCAGAGCAACATCAGTCAAATGTATGCTTGTATATACGTCTATGTTTTTAACAAATTCTTTACAAATTGAAAACTAATTCTTTACAAATTGGAAGCATAGATACTAAAGAGTTAAGGCTAATTAACACCCAACATGAAGTAACCTTGGAATGCCCATTTTTAGCCCTGAAAGTTCCATTGAAAACCCACAAAGCTATACTAACTGCCAGTTGAACAAACGACGGAGGCAGCAACGTTTACTAACATAGATATACACAATACTATCCAATAGATAATTAAACGAGAGAAAATAAGGGAAGGGAAGGGAAGGGACCTGTCCCAGTTGATATCGGTGTCGGCAAGGGCCGCCAAGTCTGGAGCGGTTGCGACCTCGGTTGCGACTGCCATTACTATCTTCTTCGGCCGCCAGTTCCAACAAACTAATACAGTACTGCTCAAAGTAATGAAATACTAGCACTGTGATTGTAGCGTTGCTACGCCTTTGATAGGAAATTTGGAGGTGGGTTTTGGAGGAGGAGAAAAAAGGAAACGTTGAGAAAGTTCCAAGAGTTTCCGTGAACATTTATACTACTAACGTTGGAAGCATCGATGATTAAGCGGGGTCGGTTTCATTCACTCTTTGAGTAAAAAACTTGAATTAAGTAAAGTATATAGGCTTGATTGTGTTGGCTTAGAGTAACTCCGTGCTAAATGGAGTAATTAGTAAGGAAAGTGTTTCGAACACGAGGGTTTGATTAGGGGCATAATTCATAATCGATCGGTATGTTTATAATGACTCCGTGCTAAATAAAATCAGGAAGTGCATCGACAAAGTAGGTATGTTCGAATAAAAATTCCACATACGGAGACAAGCGTGTCCGTTAACGGTGTTCATTGTCCTACTAGCCCGCTAAATTCAATCCGTTTTTTGAAATTTGTAAGTCGTTTTAGTTATTGGAGTGAATTTGGAAATATCCCTCAATCTCGACCCGTATAAAACTCTACTAGTGATGTGCATAAAATTTATGTTTGCGGTATTATATTTTAGAAAAATAAATAGGTTAATTGGATGGATTTGAGAAATGAAATTTTAATATGGCCAAGCTTGGCGATACAAAATGAAGCCTGTGTTTGCTTATTGAACTGGCTCGAACATCGACAAGTCTTGTACTTATATAGTGTTAGCCCGACCCAGCCTAACGTATATGCATCTCTAGTACCCACTTTCATGGAATGCCTAAGAGTTTTACCTCCATCGAGGGTCCAAGGATTGCAGTGCATCAAACACTTTTAAAAACATCTATATTTTAATCTACGCCAAGACAATTTTTTTTTTTTTTATAAAGTTACTCAAATAATAATTCTCTTCGAAGGCTCTTTTTTTTACTCTAAAAAAACTTCCATTTAGCATGAAACTTGAAAATCTAATAAACCATCAAGGACTCGTCTGATATTAAGATAACTTGTCATTTATGAAGGGAAAAAATACTTATGACCTTTATCCAGAGTTTGTCCACCGCCACCGGCGAGGAAAAGAAGTGCAGTATTTGTAATATTTCAAGTCATGATTAATTATTTGCCATGGATTTACCCACGTAAATGACTTCAAGTTACTTTCCAAAGTACCCTCCAAAAAAAATACTTTTAGTTAACAGAAGTGAAATCGTCAAACTTGTCAAAATGCTATTTATAACAAGCTACGAAAGCGAATTCGACTTGAAAAAAATAAAACCATTGCAGATGCCACTAGGGAATCCATGCAATTTTATTGGAAGTACCATTTTAATGATTTGACATCACTTCATAATGTGTTTAGTATTCATATGATTGATATTAATAATTACAATCCTTCGAATAGTTGTGTTCCAGTATAGTAAAACGTTTGCAGATTGGGAAATGATTTTCACACCGTCTTTTTAATAATTAATTGTACACACTTTATTGCCTTGTAGTGCATTTTTATGTGTGATTTTTCAGTAAAAGACAAAAAAAGGTATGGAATTATCAAAATAGGGATTGTGAAATCACTTTTCCTTCTTATATTGAAATGGTATTTTACCAAATTTGAGAAGTTTTCATTGAGAATCTCTTTACTTTGGCTCCTATACAAACCGAACCATGAATGAGGATGTTAGAATATATGCTTTAAATTTTGGTAAGTCAATCAATTATCAAAATAAATGAAGTACTATGAGATTAGCCTCGAGGGTGATATCTCAAATAAGCTCTCAATACCAATTCTATTTGTTGAGAGCTTTTAAAGTTGTGTTCATTAGATTATAGTTGTCTTTGTTAGCATCTTATTATGATTACCATTTCCTTTGTTTTTCTCTATTCCGTTAAATTTCTTGCCCGTCCTCTTCAACTTTTCTCTCATGATTCATTTCTCATTTCTCTTATCTCGTTGGCTGGCTGGTTAAATTCCACAGGGTGTTGCATATTATATTAATCTAGGTAAATTCATTATAATATCGCAATCAAAACTTGTGGTGGTCTCCCCCGTTCATTGGTTGCCTTGGTCAGTTTAATTTGTAAGTTCTTTCCGTCGCTCCCTAGGCTCCCGTTGTCTCCCTGTTTCATAATACTATAATTAAGAATACTAGTTTGAGTTAAAGTCAGAGCCAGCCCTAAACTAAAGTAAGTGTTGCGGATGATTTAGGCCCCCGAAAAATATGAATTTTAAGGGTCTCTATATTTTAGTATCCCCAGGAACCCCTATGTATCTTTGTAATGCCAATAAAAAAATATACTACGTCATATATGAGGCCCAATTTCAAACTCGAAAGAGGTCAAATTTCAAATTCACAATAACTACAAAGGATTTGCTAGGACATGAAAAAAGGAAAAAAAAAATAGACGCCCTAATTCAATCTCAAGCGGGTGCTCTCGATTAGTTTTTGAGTAAATCACAAAAAGATAGCTCAAGTTTGGTTGAAGGCTTAGTGGAAGAGGAGCGTGAAAATTAGGGAAATGATGAACAAGAGAATTTGGGGAATATAGAAGAAACATATTTGGATAATGAAGAAACACGAAAGTGGCCAAGAGGAACATGAAGCATGTTTAAGTGAAGAGTTTGAAATATTATAATTTTTTGTTATTGTTTTAGGGTTTAAGTTCCCTAGAACCATACAGAAGTATCAAGACTTGTACATAATTATCTTGAATATTGTACATAATTATAGACTTGTATAGATGATGGTAGAGAATTTTAGAGAAAATTAGTGGAGAAGTTTCTACAGAATGTCCTAGACTTCTCCTTTGGTGTGTATAAATAGGTGAGGGCCTCATTTGCCTAAACCACTTTGTTTAAATAGGATTTTTTTTCCACCTTGTTTAAATACTGAGAAGTTAGAGAAAAAACCCCAATGCTCTGTTTAGAAGTTGGGAAAAGAAGGGGAAAGGAAGTGGAAATTAAAAAGAAGAAATGAGAAAGAAATTATATCTTTGTTTCTTTTGTTTGATTATGTGAAAGAGAAAAAAAAAATGCATTCATGGGTGAGAGAAGAAGGAAAAAAGTACTACTCCCTCCGTCCCATAAAGTTTATCCGGCACGGAGTCCAAGTTCAAGGACTCAAAAAAAAATAAACTTTTGTCAAGAAAAAAATAATTTTTTTGCACAAATTAATAGATCAATGTTTGTTCTATTATTTTGTGCGAAAAAATTAACAATTTTTTGGACAAAGAACTAATTTTTTTAAAGTTCTTGGACTCCGTGCCGGACAAACTTTATGGGACATAGGGAGTAGTTAATTTTCACTTTGTGTTTTCCTTTCGGGAAAATTAAAAAAAAACACCTGATCTTTCACCCCAATGTCCCATAAACACCTATCCTTTGACTTATTTCAATTAGACACCTATGCTATGCAGCCGTTATTAAATTGGACACCCGCCCCAATTTACCGTCCATTTTT
>JAXBDA010005362.1:0-24791 GCA_036023075.1 Gaultheria prostrata
GGCTACCTAAGAGCCAAATTAAACTAGAATTCAGCACTTTTGAGTCAAACACCGTTCGTCCGTCTCTGTGGTTTGACTCCGGTACTTCCGGATTATTGTGCTACACTGATTGGTAGTCCTGCGCTTGAGACGTGTTTTTGAGTCTTTATTTTTAGTCACCTGGTCGGTCAAGCACCTTAGTTCCCTTTATAATATTGCCTTGTTTCCCCCCCAAAAAAAAAGGACTCTCAAACACCCCCTAAAAAGTTTTTGAGAAGCAACAAGAAAGCGAGGAAAGTACATTTCACTAGTTACAGTGACAAATTTTTACTGTCCAGTACAAAAAACTACTCTTTAATTCCCATTAAGGTAAAAATCAATTTTTAATTATCAGTAGGTACAATTTCTTAGTAAGATTACCCTTCTACCCTTCAAATACAAATTTACTCTATTACTCCACCTCCCACTCCCCACCTTCATCCACCATGCACTTCCGGCCGGGGAACTTTTTCCGGCGGCCTCCTGCGAATTTTTATACCTTCTGGCTGGCGACTTTTTCCGGCCGGCAAATTCACTGCGAATTTTTACTGTGAATTTTTTTTATTAAAACTCACTTTTTGCAATTTTTTTTCCCAAAAAAAGTTTACATCAATTCCTTAGTGAGAACGTTATTTTAGCAGCCTGTGAACTCTCCAAGAAGTCGGAAATATGCAGCCGCTTGGAAACGAAGAAGACTCACCGTCTCAGTACGGAAGCCGTCGTATCAAGATACACAAATCAATAGTTCTAGCTAGGGTTGCAGAATGGTAGAGAGTAAATCTGAAAGGAGGGAAGGGAATAATTACTTCGTGAAAATTTTGGAAGTAATCCATGGATGTATCCCGCGCGGGGAATTGGTTTTGGGGGATTTCAATTTTGGGGCAAATTTTAAATTTCTTTGATCAGTTTTCCATCTCGGTTTTGTGATAAAGTTATAATCACAGTTTAGAAACGAGACCCTTTATGTTTTCTTTTTTTAATTTACTAAGATTTTGAAGTTATCATCACGGTTTTATCAAACGAGACCTAAAGTTTTTAAATGACCACGGTTTTTTTTTAAAATGAGATATATTTTTCTAAATACAATCTCAGTTTTTAGAAAATGAGATCTATTCTCTTAGTTACAATCTTAGTTTTTAGATTACTGAGACTAAAAAATCTTTCTATCTCAATTTTTCAGTACAACTGAGATTAAACTATAATCCATATATTTTATCACGGTTTTTAAAAATTGAGACTTTTAGAGTGACCTTTATTTGTTTTTGTAGTATTGTCCACCAAGGAAAAACATGAACAACCCGAGTAAACACTCTGAACATTTTCGATTTTCTTATGGGACAATTACCACCAAGTCCATCAAGGGAGTGTTTGAAGTCTTCCCCTACATTTTCAATCTTCTTATATATATCTCTTTGGTTGTGAGTGTAGAGCGCTTTGATATTTTTAGGAATTGCGAAATAAAATTTACTCATAAAAAAGGTACGGGAAGATAACATCAATGCTATAGAGAAATGCATCTTATTTCACTAAACGAATTAAAAGATCGGTAATATCTAATAAAATAGTATAAGGTATGCTAGATGGAACCTCAAGTACTTATTCCAGAATATATCATTATTCAAGTTGGAAGCGTAAGCACTTAATAAAGCAAATAAAGCACCAACATCACCAATGTTCTTAATAATACATGCCATTAAGAAATATTAATAATTGACGTAGTTTCAAAAGTTGACCATTTCTACATAACAAAAGTTCAGCGACCGGTCAAATATATTCCATCTCATTTTCACATAACAAAAGTTAACGATCGGCCAAACTCCATTGCATTTTCACTTCATTTATCTTGTCATCCCTCTGAGAGCTGTTGGTACCATCATCACTCCATGATGCTGTTTCCCTACATTTCCATGCCATCATGTACATTTCAAACGTGATTGTTTAAGGTTTAGTGTAAGAACGGTTACATATTATTGGGCTCATTTTCATACCGTAATCAGATACATCAGTGAGAGTGAAAATTACGCATGTCACACGTGATTTTGAATGTCCATACGTTCATCCTTCCTGACTGAGTTCACAGTTGTTAAGACTAGTAGTTGACTACCGCTGTGTAAGATTCTTTTTTCTGAACGGCGAAAATTTTATTAATCTCTGAGAAAACAAAGATTAAAAGGGAAGAGAAGGGGCAAGACAACCATGCTAAGAGGGAACACAGCTCCCTAGGCAAACCCACTTCGCAACCCAGAGAAAGAAAAGAGTTAGCAAGATGCCAACAGAAACTAAACAAACCCTTAACCCTAAAGGATGAAAACACCCACAACGCAATCCTAGATGGGCCTTTATCATGTGGCTAGCATGTTGGGGGAGACTTTCGACTAAGGATAGACTCCTTTCTTGGGGAATGACAATGGATCCCTTGTGTGTTCTATGTACTGGTGCAGGTGAGACTCATGGACACTTATTCTTCTCTTGTCCCTTTGCATCCCAACTTTGGTCCCAGATTCTTCAAAAGTTTAAAATTTGTTGGAGTCCAGGAAATTGGGATTATGAGATTTCATGGGCAACCCTTCATCTAAAGCATAAAAGCTTCCCTTCAATGTTGTACAAGTTAGCTATGGCGGGTGCTGTGTATTACATATGGAAGACAAGGAATGAATACATTTTTGGCAACAAAATCCCTAACTTTGAAGGTCTTTGGGAGCAGCTCGATCACGATGTACGTGATAGAGTCTGCACATGCATGGCGAAAAGTGGGAGGTACTAGAGTTAATCGTGATCTTTGTAGAGCTTGGAATATTTCTAAGAAAATTTTGGTTTGAGTGTCTTGTATAGCCCAGGTTTCTCTTTTCATGCAGTTTTTTAGAATTTATTTTTGATATGCTCAGGGGGTATGCCCCTTTGATCCTCTTGTATCTAGTTTCTTTTTGGTAATAAAATCTCTTTTACCCAAAAAAAAGATCCAAAAAATGTACACCTCAAGACAGCCAAATGAAAACCATCCCAAAAACTCCCTTCCACCAAAAAACGAACCGAGCTGAACCACCTCGCTGAGCTGAACCACCTCGCTGAGCTGAACCACCTCGTATGATTACTCCAAATCAATGAATTTGCTCAACACCTCCTCATCATTGCCCATGAAGTCTTCACCTATGATCTTTGAGATTGTCCTAGCGGCTTCTTCTTCATTGAGAATGATCCGATTTCTGTTTTTAATCCCATCTGAAGAGATAGAAAGAGCTGTTGCAGCCATGGCCGACCTGACCAAGGCACATTTGTTCCTCTTTTTCCTTCCTTTTCTTGCTTTAGGAAGACCTATTAAATCTTCAATGCTTTTCAATCTCTTTTTGTTTTTCTCACCCGCCTTTTTCTTTAGAGGGCATAACCATTCGTTGTGAAAAGGAAGCTCACTCCGGCTTGAAGCTTGATCTTTATTTTCTGAAGATGGAATTGCCACTGTTTTAGCAGCCTTTGGAATGTCATTAAGAGTGGGATGCTCCCCATTAACCTCAGCATCAGGATTGACTCCAAGTGTGCTCCACGAAAGAGAATCAACAGAAGAAGAAATCAGATTGCCCTCCAAATGATTGTGAGCCAAAAGATCGTCACCCGCAATTGGATGCACACCACAATTGCTCCTAATCAAGTCCAGATGCCTCGAAGCAGCATTATCCTCAAAAGAATCGATTTCCTCGCTCGATTCACCCACCAACGAGTCTTCGCAATTGGACTTGGCCTCATCTAAAGCATTGCAGATATCCGCTGGAATATCATTTTTGCCAACTGCTGAACAATGGGAGTCTCAGCCACCAACTTAGTCCCAATCTCCTCTCCATTTGATTCCTCATCGCCACTAAAAGAGTTAGATGCTTTACCTTCAGATTGATGTAGAGAAGACTCAAGAACCAGAGCAACATGCTCAATAGTATCTGCCTTAATACTATCAACATTGCGAATCTCTTGAATTCTTACCTTGTAGAGAACTCCACAAACATCTAACTGAATCCAATCATCAATTAACTCCAGCTTCTCAGTAGAAATCAAGACTTTTCCTTCTGCAAATGATGAACATCCAGAAGTATTTTCATCAATAGCAAGGAAAGAACCCCAAAGCTCACCTATCTTTCTAAAAGTAGACGGACTCCAAGCATTGAGAGGGACACTGGAGCATCTAATCCAAATGATTCTTTCCAAACTAGCAGCTTCACCGTTCCACTTTTTAGCAACAGAGAACCAATTTGCTATCCATTTCTGTAGACAGAATTTCTCTAACGTTTCCGAGTCAAGAAAGGTTAGCAACAGAGACCTTCCCCCCAAGCTTCTAATCTTTACATCGCTAGTGAAATTTTCTGACCTAAAAACCTCATGTAACTTTAAACCGCTGTGTAAAATTCAGTTGCTCCTATACCATTTTATGATCGGATGATTTTTAAGAATTCACGGCCATAGTGCTTAATTCCCAGCAAGAGTGTTACTCTCCATATTGCATTTTAATTGTTTCAACACAACCATTAGCGTTGCATGTTACGCTGCCACTATTTGGAAAATGGTGATGGATCAATATGAACTTCTACAATTAGTTCTTATGGATCCAATTCAGTAATAGAATCATGGGTCAGCGAAGCACCGTGCAACGCAATCTGAACAGTCCAAATATGCCTTTGACGTTCCAGATTTAAATAAAACTCTTTCATGAAAGAGTCTTCTCTTAAATCCGGACCGTCGAAAACACACTTGGACGGCTGAAAATTTGCCTTACACGGTGCAGCGCATTCGCTGCATTGCAGGCCCCCGGTTCCCTACTCATGGTGAAAGATAAAAACTTGTATCGCTGTTGAATTGGTCTAAATGGTCGGATATGATACTATCAACCGTGCATTCACCATTGAATTATATATGTATGAATAAATATCTCGGGAATTGGATGATACTCACATTAATATCTTTGGGGGGTGAAAATTTATTGTATACTTAAATCCTTGCAATATCAAATATGTATGTATATGGTGAGAGGGAGAGAAGGTGATCAACGAAATATATATTACCAGACATGTCAAAACCGCGGTTTTTGAGCTCACGGTACTCTTGGCACAGGGCGCATGTCTCGCAACAGAAATGAACACAGCAATCGGCACAAGGGCTTTCATGCAATGAGTATTGCTTTCTCAACTTGGAACGATAGCAGCACGAGTATATGCATGCCAAACCAGTCACCACTTGTAATAACGCATATATGGCTCCACTTGTAATGCATGCTGCAATATTCATATAACTAAAATCACCACAACATGATCCTCACAATAGCGATTAATAGCACATTTACATCAATCAATACACAGAATTACTCTTGATTCTCTTTATTTATTTCATTTTGTTTTGGACGGCTCATTCTTTTCCCCTTGTTTAGACAAAATTCCTAATCTGAAAGGGAGTGGATCTTTGGGATGGAACCCAGCCCCAACAATTGGAGCACCAGGATTCTTTATTAATCGATTAGTAACCAAGAAAGCAAGAAGGCAGTGAAAATCTTGAAATTTAATATTGGGACATGGTAGACATTTTTGCCATGGGATATATCTTTGTCCGCGATCTAATCCTTGACGAATTTTTCATCAACAAAAATTTAATCGTTAAAGCTTTTGTAATCCACTAATAAAATTTTATAATGTAACAGGAATTAACATTTAGTGAGTATACCTTTTAAACACACGTCAACCCAGAAAAATTTGTGATAAGCAATTAATGCCAAATAACAATAAAAACCTTTGTGCTACAAACGCTAACATATTAAATAATCAGGGCCTATCTGAAAGAGAATCCTATACTTTTTAGTCGTGAATATCTGAAGTCCGCTTTCGAATTACTGAAAATTTCAAAACAAATCAATTGCTTGAATTGTTTCAAGGCATCAGGTCTAAAGAGCAATTCAATACACGATAACTTAAAAATGTCAATATTTAACAATCTTGATCCAATCAGAGATAATCTGTTTGTTTGAAATGTTAACCCTAAACCTGCAAATTCGTATTGCTTTGAGGGTTCTATCGGGATAGAGAAAGAATCAATAACTATTGTACATAATTAATAATACAGAATAATGCATATATGCCATGGTTTAGCCAGTTTTGAATTTGGTCTTTGTGCATTGGAGAGTTTGAAACGCTAAGTGGTGACTATTTTTCGCATTACGTACACGTCTCATTTCGGGTAGATTGTATAAGAAGTTGAGAATGAAATCAGTGGCAACGCCGCGTTGAGCTTAACCTTGATTAGGTATGTACAATTTTACCCCATGTGCAATAAGTAGTACATTGGTTGAACCTAGAAAGCTTCACCCCGGTTGGAATGTTTAGTTTTAAAATATTGCCCCTGAACCTTGTGCTAGGCTACCTAATCGTTTTGCGATTAGACAAAAATTCGTACGCTCGTGGCATAGATGCAAGAGCGATTTTTGTTAGTTTTTTCTAAAAAATACTGACGGCAATACTTGCTCCTAATCTATACTAGGTGGCCACGTCTCCCTCCCTCCAGTTTCTATATTATAGAACCCTACTCTTTTAAAAAAGCAACAATTCAAATAACACAATTTTATTTTTTAGAGTATTTATTTGATTATATTGAGGAGGCATGATGATTTGGAAAATGGAATGATATATAAAATATAATAAAGTGCTTAAAAGGATAATAATCTACTAAACTCAATTTATAAGTAAGAAAAAAAGAAAGAAAGAGGAATACAGTGGGGCTACCGGCTACCCCTGCCTCCACCGCTGCATTCTTGTAGGTGATTCACTAAAGACGGAGATAAAAAGAAAAAGAAAAGAATAGTAAAGAACAACAAAATATAGAGTCGCAAAAAATGATGTTCCTCCATTACAATTACAATTGTGGGTTTCTTTTTTATGGCACTTACATGTTTGTCCTTTGTCAACAATCTCGGCAATGCGTCCGAACGTAATGCATGGACACCAACATGTAATGCAACCTGCAAATTGAGTCAAATGCGTAGTTATTAATCTTCTTGACTCAAAGCTTATTTAGGTGGCTCGCAAAATGCACTTGTCACCCGAAGTTAAGGCAGATACAAATGTATAAGTGGGTGTTTGGGGCAGTTAAAAAAAAAGTGGGTGTTTGATTTTCAGTATTTTATTTTTAACTTTTTGACTTTTTGGTTTTTAGATTATGGTAAGAATATATTTTAAATATAGTAGAGTGTTTGAGAAAAATGTTTAGAATGTATAATGTAACACGAGTAGTGTTTGAGATATATAAACAAAATACATTCTGTAAGTCTTTTTGTTAACCGAAATAAGAAATATGGAACTGGGAAGTCAAAAATCTCTACCCACCATACTTTTTCACTTCTGCTCTCAAAATGCCAAAAATGAGAACACATTTTGCCAAAATGACTTTTTCATTTTGCAGCCAAACAACAAAAACCCAATAATGCAAAAATGGGAAGTAAAAAAGGAGGGATCCAAACAGCCTCATCAGTTATTAGCTTACTCTGTTTAAATAAAAAAAAGAAGTTATTAGCTTACAGTTGGGGACGTCGTCAAAGCAGTCGCAGAGACCGGTGGACCATGGAACTGGTGAGTTTGTTAAGACGTTCTTGATTCGATTCATCATGATTAGGAGGTAATTACTTGATATTTGTTTTCAGGATAAGCTAATGGGGTTGGAGGAGCTATTTTGAAGATATATATTGATGAGGATCGGAGGAGGAGGAAGGATATTTTTGAACAGCGAAAAAGAGAGTTAATTAATATCAAAAACAGATTGCAGAGATTCAAAGGGCCGGAGATATGATATCACAAAGCTATTTGGACTTTATCAATATTCTCAACGAGAGAATAAATAAATTTAAAAATGTTACTGAATCTTTGAAAGAATTTAGAAATGACAAAGTGAGATATACTGGTGCCATGAAATGTGGACTATAGCAGCGTGCAAAGCCCGCCAATACAAGGTTGGTTAAAGTACGTTTTCTTATATATATTGACCGCTGCCCCTTGTGCAATGTGCGCCAGTTAATAATTTGTCCAATCTTACTTCCATGTGTTCAATTGACGCAAATCAATGGATAAGGCACCTCTGCGAGTAGTATTCTGGAGTACATTTCTTCGAAATGCAATGTTCTGCTCAGACACACACCGGTCAAAACAGGCCGTCCAATAAAATATACTCAATTTCCGGTATTTCATTTTTTAATTATTCCCTTTCTGAAGTTTGTTTCATTGACAGTTGGGCTAACATTAAGATGAATAACGCAAACGATGCAAAGAGTATCATATATATATATATATATATTTGTACGTTAGCCATGGCAAAATTTGGCAAAATTCTCATAAACGGACAAATTGAGTTTTTGCCATCCGTTCAGACAGGCAGAATGGAAATATTCTCGGCGTAAATCGTTTAACCAAACCTTAAACCTAGCTTACCATAACAGAGCTAACAAGAGTGCCGGCTTACTTGTGAGCCTGTGTTAAGCTAATACACAAGACACCACACCTATTGGTAGAAGTCAATTGTGCCGGCTTCTCACCACCTGGCCTCCCATGTTGTCTTACTATAAAACTGTTAAATAAATATACGGCAATAACAAAGAATTCCGAAAAAACATTTTCTATTAGAACAATAAAACAAAATTACAAATTGCAGAATCTAAACAGTGAAGACGAAGTGAATCAAACAAAGCCAGTAGCGGACGAAAGAGGGGAATAGATCTAAGCGGGAGTGCTGTCTCAGCATCTACTCGCCGCGGATTGATAGAAGTATGCAAGAGCGGAGCCAGGACATTAATCTACCCTTGACTGACCAATATTTAGTAAACCACTATATATAAACCAAAAAGAGTTTTATAACTAATGTTCATATATCGGAGGATGTAACCCTGGCTCCCGTGCAAGAGAACCATCATCAAATTTGACTCTTTGAATTTTAGGAGGAGGTTGCCTGTCGGTAATTGAATTATCAATATTGGATTGAGAAGAACTATCACTTTTTGATGTATTCACTCTGGTTTGAAGAACAACAAAAGAGTTTTCCTCCCTCTTTTTTGTTGTTGTGCCATTATAATTGAACCCTAATTGAGTAAAGAGGGTAAGAAATTCATATTATAAATCAATTTAATAAGCACACCTGTCAATGTTCTGCATTTAACATATAAAACTAAGCACACCCGCAATGCTCTGCATTTAACATAAAAACTAAGGCTCTACATTTGACATAAAAAATTAAGCACATCTGCCATGCATTTAACATAAAAAGACTAAGCACATCCGTCAGTGCTCTGCATAATAAATGAATACTTACAAGTTACAAATCTGAAGCCTCACAAGTAAATGTAAGATATAGTCTGAGACTCCGTAGTGTGTAATATATAATGATCCTGCATTTCAAATTACACTTAGTTTAAACACTAATTAAGAAGTCCTAAATTTAGTAAAAGGTAATTGGATACAGCAAAAGACAAATGGAAAAAAAAATAAAAAATGCAAAAGCTATACTAGAATCGGAAAATCCCTTTACTGGTTTAACTACTAACAGACAAGTAAAAACCAAGTACATATGTTTGTCCTTACATAAGATTCCTATTAATATTGTTAGAACTTGTGGCTCATATGGAAAGGTACCAGGAAGTTTTAATGAAGGCCAGATGTGAAGCGGAGCGGACGTTATAAATACTCTTTAGTGTAAAAATCCTAGCAGACTTATCAAATAACAGACTCACTCTCGCTCCCGTGGACGTACCCGGATTTTAGGGAACCACGTAAAATCTTGCTGTCTTTTTCTTTACTGTTTTCGTATTAATTCCATACTGTGTGTGATTGATTTAGCGCTAACTAATATTAAATTTAACGAACGAGATCAAAACTGTTCTTGTTTGATACTCCATTAACTGAATCGGAACCTCAATTCCAGGATACAAAATAAACTATTTTCTTTTTAAGTAATAATTAAATGAGGGTCCTAAAGCCAAGCACTACTTATATTTCTCTTCATGACGTACAGCCTCATTAGTTATGAGTTAATCTTGCAATAAATGCCTTAAAGAACCCGTTTTACCCTTAAAAAGCTATCAAGGGGCCGTTCTCTAATAGATTTTATGAAAATTTGATCAAGCCCTTGATTTTATCTATTGGTGAAGAGATTTGATAAAATCTCACATTTTTGCATTAACCACGGCCTCCTCGACTTGGGGTGGGTGCTGTGCACCTGGGTGCTATGCACTCCTCGGCAGTTCGATCATGTTTTGGACGGCCTGGATGCATTCGACAATTTTAATTTAATTTTGATTTACTATTATCGGTAAAAAATCAAAACATATCCGGACCGTTCAAAACACAATTGGAAGGCCAAGGGGTGCATAGCACCTAAGTGCACAACACTCACCCTGTTTCCCGGCCTCCTACATTCAAAGCTGCAATTTAATTATTCAGGGCCAACTCTGGGGTGAGCCCAACAAGACTTGGGACTTGGACAACCCACCACTATGGGACAATGCAAAAAATAAAATAAAGCACTGAGTATGTAATAAATATTTACGTTAGCAAAAAAACAATGATGACGACATTCGGCCTATTGGCAAAGCCTTTGCTCCTCACCCTTCTGGGCCTCCGGTGGGTTCGACACATGGGAGCTCCGTCGTTGTTATAGAATTGTTTGGTACTCCTGTTATCTTCAATTTCAAAGTAAATGAGCTTCCTATGGGCCAGCCCCAGCCCCAGCCCCAGCCCATGAAGGATATTCCATAGTTACTAGGTTTCATTTGATTTTTTTTTTGAAAGGCAAAAAAGATTTCATTAATCTTGAAATTGTTACAAGGCTAATAGGACAAGGAAACATCAAACAAGCAAAAAAGCTAACGTCAGCCCAATCCGAGACCCAAGACACGATTGATAAGAAATCAACCGAGGAAACCCACCAAATAGGCACAAGGCCTTTCATTGGATTTATTGTAGAGGTGGCAATTTGAACTCATTTATATGGATCCGCCCAAACCCAACCAATTATAACCAACCCAAACCCACCCATATTCAAATCTGGTTTCTAATTGACCCAACTTATTAAACCCACTAGTGTTTGGGTTTAGATGGGTGGGTAATGGGTTACAAATGGGTCCAACTTAAAAGAACCCATCTATTCTATTAGACTTCTCTCGGCTCTCAACCCATGTATTCTATACACTCTTCACATGCACATCTTTTCACATGCAGTATTCTAAAATAAAATCTCTCTCTCTCTCTCTCTCATCAATCTGCCTTAACCAAATTACTACTCGGCTTTCCAGAAAAGAAAAGAAAAAAAGAGAATGCTCTCTGGTGGTCTTAACACAATCAAATTTCCAAGCCATCAAAGAATATACTAAGTAAAAGTGGTTTTGGGCGTAGGTAAGCCAAAACAAAAAAGATATGCGTACGCACGTCCGTGTACGTATCGTCCACGGACGGTGCATCTCGACCGTCTAAACGTGTTTTCGACGGTCTGGATTTTAAAGACTCTGTTACCGGTAATAGAGCTCTATTGCCGGTAACAGAGTCTTTAAAATCCGGATCGTTGATTTGTTGGCACGGGCGGTCCAGATTTGTTCGTGCACGATGCGTACGCGACCAATCCGTACACATCGCCGCGTTCAAGCTAAAAATCATCTTAGCAACTAGATTTGATTAAAGGGTCTGGGCTGTTGGATCCGATATTTGGGTAATCGGTACCAAAAATCCACTCCGACGTCGTAGCTGCAGATCTTGTTGGCAATGACAAGAAAATGTCAAACTGTCATATTCTAAGCAAGCTGCTCCGTTCTGTCTCTTTTGGCTTTTGGGTTTTAGGAAATATATATTATAAAAAAAAGTAGGAGTATAGCGAAAAAAAAAGAAATTTTTAAATTTTTTTGGGAGTATTTAAAAATTCTTAAATTGACAAATCAAATGGGATAGAGAAAGTAAAAAAAAAAAATGACTTTAAATAATTCATAAACCTAGAAGGTAATTGATTTTTACATCTCAACAAATTGATAATCACACTTTTTTTTTTTTTTTTTTTATCTTTTAGTTGTTTATGCATAATTGAAATCAACAATCCAACTTCGTTTGATTTATCCAGGTGGCTAATTTGTGGTTTACATCACACTTTCCTGGCTTTTGATATCCTTAACGTACCTATTCCCCGATCGTGAAAAGGAGTCGATTTTTTGCTAACACCTTAATGGGGCTTTTGCAGTGTTTTTCTTGTTTTCTCTGTTTATGAGGAGAAAAAAAAATGGTCTGGTTGGGTCGGGCTGTGTTTGGCTTGACCCGCGTATGACCCAACCCATTTCAACCAGCCTAAAATTGACCCATATTCAACCCGCCCGTATTCAACCCATGACCCATTTTGACTCACCCATACCCACCCAAACCCGCCCATTTGCCATCTCTAATTTATTGTAATACTTTCATAGGTAAAATTGGCCAAATCGATAAAACCGAAAAAATTGAACCGAAAAATTGTTTTAGTTTGATTTTTATAACAATAGTTAGGTTACTCTGGTTTGGAATTTTCCAAAACAATTTGAATGGGTTCAGTTTCGATTTCATTGAAGCACAAACCGTACTATGAATTAAATCGAATCCTTATCTTTAATTAATTACAACGGCTCGAATTTGTTCAACACGCTAGTTTTTTTTTTTTTTGCGTGTTTGATGCTAAAATAATTGGCTGGGGGAAGTTATTTTGCCTACGAATTCAGTTGAGTTGACTGAAGAGTAAACTCAAAACATGGTCTCAAGTATCAGAATTACTTGGCAAATGGTGAGAACGGAAATTATCTTAGAATCATGGTGAGAAACAAGAAGATGGCTATTTATTTTACCTTCTATTCTAAATAGACAAAGGTTTTGAATATCGTGCTGGTTTTGGTATCGATTTTTCTACTGGCATGTAATGGTATCGGTCAGATTATGGGTGCCATTTCGATTTTAGGACTATTACTATTTTCATATATAATGGTGGCTATTTCACGCCTAGTTGGCGTTCCGTTTGAAATAAAAAATTAAGTCATTAGGAGTGATATTTCTTTTTGAGTTTTGGGAGTGTGATATTTCTTTTTGGGTTTTTTTTTTAATTTTTATTTTGATCGCAAAAGAAATTTTTATAGAAAACTGGATAAAGATACATCGAGCGGGAAAAAGAAAGAGATCTCTCGGGAAAGAGGTCTAACATAGACCAATTTTTTTTTCCCCACGGAACATGGACCAATCAAGAGAGCAAAAAACAAAAAAGGGAGGGGGAGGGAGACATTAAAAAAATAAAATAAGGGAGTTGGGAGCCGATCACTCTGGTTGTGTTTGGTTTGGGTTTTGGATTTTGGTTGTTGGATAATGATTGGAATGAGACATAAGAATAATAATTAGAAATAAAGGGTAATGATTGGAGAGAGATATATAGAGAGAGAAATGAGAATAATATTTGAAAATAAGGGTAATAATTAGAGAAAAATGTGAATAATGTTTGAATAATTATTGAGAAAACTGGTCTCAAAACCCAAAACAAACAATGCCGCAGCTTCATTTGTAAGACCGTTGTATCCCCATGTGAGTAGGAAGATTCTGTCATTCTGAGATATTGAGTCCACCTCAATTAGAGCAGGCCCACCATAAGAAATTCTTTTAGGTCCAATAAGTTGGGCTCCATCTGGTTGGGACGAGCTGTTATCCTGTGCAGTAAGGTCCACAGAGTCAAATACTTGTGAGTCCAGATCTAACTCCTTGTCCAATACTCCCTCCGTCCCATTTTGTTTGTCATTTTTTGATAATCGTGTCAGTTTTCGATTGCTTATATATTTTAATATTGATCTCCAAATATATACAATATGGATCTTGTTTGATAATACATGATTAATTTTATTATACAAAGTTTTTAAAACGGTGAATGAAAGATATAAGCAATTTAAGGTGTACGAGAAAATGGAATAATTGACAAACAAATTGGGACGGAGGGAGTACTTGATAACTCGAAGGCCTTCCTTGGAATCATCAAGTTTGGTGTAGCCGACTTTGGGGAGAGAGAGTTGAGGTCTGGTACAGTACCAGAAAAGAATTCCATAAAATCACCTAGAAAATGCATTCAACGGGTGGGTGATTTTATGAGATTCTTTTCTTGTACCAAACATTTTCCCAAGAGAGTTAGGGGTCGCATGAGCACGCCCACATTCCCCATGAACAGGCCCCTTACATTCCCCATGTAAATTCAAAAACTTGATGGGTTTGTCTAAGAAATTTAAGAAATTCTTTTTGGGTTTTGTTTCATTGGCTTATTGCCAACCTTGAGTTGTTATTTCCTCCCTTTGAATTTTGGCGGCAGTTGATTGTCAGTGTGAGGTGAAAAGGTGATGCCTTCTTCATGAAAATACTCTTGGTCCGACTTGATGCCTTGTGCTTAGGGTCTTTTTAATCTTCATAATTTGTTTTCAAAGATAAACAAAATTCCTTTATGCCGTTTGAAAAAATTTCCCAATCCTCTTATTTTTGTAGAATGACTTGTTTGACCTTTTACCTTTTCCTCTGTTTTTACTTTTATATAAGTACTTACTTTTTCGCTTCACTTTGCATAAAAAAAATTCAACCGTTTCTTGGGTTGAATAAAATTAGGGCTTTTTATAATTTCATGGAAAGAATGCATATTTTTTATTTCTTTTCTGGGTTGCCATAGATACACTACAAGAAAGCATGTCTAGGACAACAAGAAATATTCGTCAGTATATGGTTTTACCTCACCAAAATAATAGAGGCGACAATTTGTCTCCCCACTGTCATCAGCAAATGTTCCACGCAAAAGACTTCGTTGACGAAAATTTTAATTCGTTGCCAATATTTAACCTTTTGGCGACGAAATCAAATTTCCTCGCTAAAAGTGACCAAACTAAAAAAAGAATTACAACTTTGTTATTGCTACCATTCGAACTCGCGAAAAATGGTATTTTTTGGCGACCAAATCCATTTTACTCGTAAAATGGGTAATATTTTCAAGGAAATAGTAAAATGTTGCGACAAAATTCGATTTCGTCACCAAACCTACCATTTCCAAGCCTGGCCCTAGGCATAGTCCCAGTGTACTTTTTCGTCGCTAAAAGCACTTTTTCTTGTGATACATAATAAACCGAAGGTGAGGAGTATTTCAATTTTTTTTCGGTAAGGGAGTATCGTGATGAGAATATTAATAACTTCCCAGTGGTGAATATGGTGGAGCTGTGGCTGAAAAGGTAGAGGAGATTAAAGGGGATGAGGGTTTGTGATACTTTACTAATGGGGTAAAAGAGAAGCAAAACAAACATGAGTTGATACAGATGATGCGTGTTTTCAGACTTGTAATCCAGGAGAGGTATGGGGGGATAGGACATAGAGTAAGACAGAGGGTGGCAAATGACGGAGGAGTGCTAAAATGTGATGAGGTAAAATGTGAGTTCAACTATGGTACATCATTTAGTGTATTTTAAATTTATATCTGATTGCGTGTGACCTATTTTTGGATATCACATTACTTTATGGGAGCTATTAAATTTTTTGAAAACATTGTTTTAAAAAAAGACAAAAGAAAATCGTATTTGTTGGTTTTCTTGACATTACTGTTTGGAGGTAGCGTATGATTGGCGGGTAGCTTTCTGGCAACCTAGTTGGGCTGATCTATTACCTGAATAATTCTATGATCAAGCCCTCTCTTTATTTATAAGTCTTCCGTAATTATCATGTCGTAATCTCAAAAAGAAAGAGAAATGCATCTCAAATATCATCATCTCATTAAAAAAACCTAGTTGAGATGATTGTCTTCATCTCTTTAAAGTCATCTCTCTAAAGAGATGACGATTATCATCTCAACCAAGGTTTTAAATACCGGTTTTGCGACACGTAACGGTAACGGTTTTGGTGTAACGGTTTCGGTAGTATCGAACGTTACGTAACGGGAATCGGGTGTAGCGGTCGTGAATTTTTAAAAATCATTTTTTGATAAAAATAATTTTAAATTGCTTAAATAACCCGTAACGGCCGAGTATCGGCCGTAACGGTCGTGAACCGGTCCGTGAATCGGATACGGACCGATACGTAACGGGAATTGGCCGATACGCATGCGATTTTTCCCTCTCACCGGTATACCGGGGTGTAACGGTATCGGGGAGGCCAAAAACCGTTACGTAACGGCCGATACACTACGTAACGGCCGGTATTTAAAACCATGATCTCAACTAGCAAACATGACAGATTTCTGAGTAGAGTATCATTCAAGCTGCAAGCTATCTTGTTCTTTTGATGTTATTTTGCTTCTTGTTGTTGCTTTCTCATCAACTTGTTCGGGTCGGATGCGGCATATGATTGTCAAGGAGAACGGGTGTCAACATTGTTGTGATGTTTTCTTTCTCGTTGTGATGCCGGTTTCTCATCCGTTCTCCCTTTAATCCTTGTAATTCTTACATTGATTAATAAAATTCTTGTTGCTTTTCAAAAAAAATCATTCAAGCTGCAAGACACACACTTAATAAAACAAAAAATAAAGCATCAACATCTGTTCTTAATATTACATTACATGCCATCTTGTACGAGGAAGAAATATAAAAACTTAAACAGTAACGATTGTTTACCAGTTCCAAATCATATAAAATCAAAGACCCTGCCATATTTGATCTCATTCCCATCTCTTTCACTTGGTCATCCCTCCTTGAGCTATTGGTGCCATTGCCATTTCACGACGCTGATTCTCTTGATTTTCTTCCCATCCTACAATAAGGTGTAATTGGTTTACATTTCAGAAGTGATTGGTTAAGGTTTAAAATAGTAGTTGTTACATTTTGATGGACTCTCTCTTATACCGTCATCAATTATATCGGTGAAAATTATGCGAGTCTTAACCGATTCTCGTTAATGTCTATTTGTTCGATAGTTTTTTGATGACCCAGTTCGCAATCGTTATGCAGAATACTTGACCAATGTGGTAGATTTAATTGCTCTTATAATTTCTTTGGATGTGATCATTTTTGAAATTTTCGAAACAGAGAAGAGCAGAAATTACCCTTAGACATGTCGAAACCGCGGGCTTTGAGCTCACGGTACTCTTGGCACAAGGCGCACCACTCGCAACAGCAATGGACAAGACAATCGGGACAAGGGCTTTCAGGCAATCCGTATTGTGCCCTCAACTTTGAACGATAGAAACATGAGTATATCCACGCATGACCAGTTACCGACGCTATTAAGCAGTACATAGCTCCACTTGATTCACATGCTGCATTATTACTCACCAAAGTTAATTTTATCAAATCACCACCACAACCACATGATCCTAACCACCATTGATTCCACAAGTTAACCCAGCAAAACAGACAAGATTTAGCTTTCCCTTTGATTAAATTGACTTATATAAGTTTAACTCAAATTTTCTTATTTTTATCGTACTTAATCTTTATTTTTCCCTTCGTGGGCCGACCCGGCTCGAACTGGATTTAGTCGGGGTCCAGTGGGCTTCCGGATACCGGTGGTTTAGACCAAAAAAAAAAAAAAGGATTGAAATTAATACTGAGAGCATTATCAATGGTATAATCCAGTGGCGGCTCCAGAAATTTTGGACAGGGTGTTAAACATTTACCTTAACTTTACTAGCTCTACTAACTAGTACTATATACATACCAATTTTCCATATATTAGTGTGAATAATAAGGCCAATGATATGAAAATACATAAGATGTCACAATTTTTCTTGGCGAATTCTATGTAACTGGGTCAAATAAAATTAAATCGGGGAGAAATACCCTAATATTTATTGTAGAAATTCATGTGCGGAATAGGTTCGCAAGGATATTTATTTTTTATATAGAGAGTTGATTATTAATTGCTCTGAGAGAAGTCATAGGACGATATCAATACAATAGATACTACTTTTTTTTGTTCTTGATTTTCCTAATTTTTGTTGTAAAGAGTGTGCATTTTATTTTGAACTAGTGTATTAAGGACTCGATTATGAATTACCAGAATTGGTGAATGTTCATAGTATAAATGTTCAAACAAAACTTTAAATTTTTCACATGCAATATAAAATATAAAAGGTTTTAGAGTGTACATTGACCATCTACGGGAAGACTTGTCACTTTAGTTGGTTGTTTACATAAATTGATTTGTGGGATGATTTGTTAACCTAGGTATTCAAACATTTTTGAGTAAGGTGTTCAACAATGACTATATTAAACTAAAACTAAAATATTTACATGTATTTCTAAGCAAATTTTTTTTTTGAGGGTGTTCAAGTGATCACCCTTTCATTAGGGTGAAACCGCCTCTGGTATAATCAAATGTTTGCTATGACACTATCTGTAAAAAGTGGGAGTCAATTTTATGTGATAAGAGTATGTTACTTTTGATATTTGAGAGTGATGATTGTCCCGACGATATAGTAGAAAAAAATTGGAAGACAAAAGCATTTGCGTGTTCCCTTCCCTTTGTTTCAATTTCTCTTATCTCTTTTCTTGCACATTTTCCTAACTTTATGTTACTTTCGGTATCGTTTGTTTTAGTAACTTTTTAGTTTTTAAGATATAGATAAATCCCAATTTGTGCAAACACTTCCTAACTAAATCATTAGAGATGTTCTAACAAAAAAGAAAATAGAAAATCAGTTACCCAATAAGTTATGTTAATCCAAACTTAAAGTTAAAAGTGCGTTAACCAAAAAAATGCATTTTTAGAGACAGATGCTGAAATATGGTGGTGTGGCAGTGAAAGGCAAAGCAGTAGTCCAAAATACATCCATTAATCCAGTCACGCAAGAAAATATTGATCTCATGATCTCAGAGTAATCTTTTTCATAGATTCATAAAAATCATGTTTTCTGCATTATAATTGGTTTCTAAAATTGTTATGCCGCTTGTTCCTTTTAATCCTTGTTCTATGCTTTGATTAATAAAATTTTATTCTGATGTTTAAAAATAATAATAATAATAATTGGCATGCATCGATCCATGACTTACTTGGGGATCCTCTGTCAACAATCTCCGCAATCCTTCCGAATGTAATGCATGGGCATCAATGCGTAATGAAACCTGCAAAATCTCTAGTAGTAATTATCAAACCTTCGAAACAAAACTGACCAACCACCACTTTCCTTCTAAAAAACTGTCCAACTAGGGTAACTGAATGCTCAAACAGCTCACCAAAACCTTAATGCTACAAACATCGAAAACAAAATTGACCAACCACCACTTGCCTTCTAAAAACAATTTGGGGGGGGGGGGGGGGGGGGTTTGGGTGAAAGTTTGTTTCACCCAAACTTCATTTTCAGATCTGGGATTCCAGTGTCAATTACCGTTTTAAATATCGATTTCGTGAATGGTTTGAGTGCAACGGTTTCGGCAAGGTATGCTTTTGAAGGTGGTGGAACAGAAGCGGGTGGCGCAACAAGAGTTTCAGCTGTAGAGAGACATGGTTGGGTTGGGACGATGGTGTGGCGGTGTTGAGCGGAGCCTCTTGGTTGCTGGATGGGAGTGGAGGTCAGCAGCAGAGCGTCATGGGTGGGTTATGGTGACGGTGCGGTGGTGTTTGGGTTGCGGGTTCTTGATGCAGGGCACCTTATGAACTATAGAAAAGACGTGCAATAATCGAACACAAACTGGATAGGTTTAAGAGAAAACATTCTCTAGACTCTTTTTCATTATATAATAATCATAAAACTGCCGTGCCTTCAAGGCTTACAACTTATTAAATAGTAAAAATTGAAACCCTAATTGATCCGGAAAAGAAGCCAAATCAATAATGAACGAAAAATTACTAAAAGTGGAAAATTCGAAAATAATGGCAAAATAGAAACTAGAGAAAATTCTAAGACTTTTCCCAAAAGCGCAGCTTAATTCGAATTTTTTTTGCCCAAGTAATTGACAAGTCAAATCTTTCCTTAAACGGCAAATTTGGCCATTCGGGGCCCTAAACAGCGTCGAAGGCCTGAAAAACAAAGTACACCATAGCCAAGGGCAATGGATATTGATCGTTGGACCGTTTCCAGTCAGACGCAAGCTGGCCCGACGCAAAATTCCATAGATGCATATAATTACGATTTTGCCACTCTATGTTTAAAATGCCTAAGATAGTCTTGCTCCATAGCTACTGCATCAGTTCTGGTGGTGCTTGGGTGCCTACAGTTAGGTCGTCATTTGACAAAGGTGACCATATGAGGTCACTGCCGGTATTGGGTTGGCAGCATTTTTTGGGTTTCAGCGAGTCCGCTTTTGTGTTCTATTTTTCGGTGTTGACCTTATTGTATGGGGTTACGACGGTGGCATGGGGTGATTTCTTCGTCATGGGGTGATTTCTTCGTTTAAGGTGGACAGCTACGATGGTGGCATGGCGTGGTATGTTATTGTTGAATGCGGTAATACGGTGGCATTTCGGTGTTGAGACCGTTGGGTAGCTGTTTGTTTGGGTGTTTTTGTTGTTTTCCGTGTTTCTTTTTTCTTTTCCATTCAACTTTTGGTTTGATTCCCCTCCCTATCATTTTTCAAGTTTCTTCTATAAAGTATATTGAATAATTTTTGTTGATTAAAAAAATGCTCTTTTAGGCGGCACGTGGGAGTCACTTGCCACCCTAAGTAAACGCAACCAAACAAATGTTTAAATTAGTAGCTTACAGTTGTGGCAGTCGTCCAAGCAGTCACAGAGGCCGCTGGACCATGTCCCCATTGGGATGCCGCTGAGTGGGCCGCCGTGCTGTGGAGTCGCATATGGTGGCTGTGCATACAGTTGCGGTGGATATGGTGCCTGTTGCGTTGGATATGGTGCCTGTGCATAAGGTTGTGGTGCATGAGGTGGTGGGGTAGGTGCTTGGGACATGATTTGTTCGATATATGACGGTGGAGATTGATGTTTGTTTTAAGGGTCAATAAATGGGAGAGATGTTGAAGAGATACATACACAGGATGAGCCAGGATTTGTTTCTAGTGGTGTCAATTACTTATAACATATTAAATTTATTTTTCGTACGTGTTAATCGAAAAAAAATAAGAAATCCTAAACAAACGTTTACTTCGTACTTTGACTTGAACAATTCTAATGGGATCTTTGTTTAAAATATCTCTCCATGTGGGGAAAAAGAAAGAAGATCCAAGTTTTTCTTAGCAATTTAATAGTGCCACAAAATAAGTTATCTAAGATTAGTGGATGCCATGTCAGTTCACAAGTTGACTTCTAACTCAATTGTAAACCACAATGAAGCGTGATTCATTTACCTATATAGTAATTTTTAGGAAATTTGTCAGAAAATTACTTGTAATGTTGCCAACCTTGTCAATGCCAAACCCAAAAAGGTTTCCCAAGTTTTAAATTCTTACAATTGCAAAGAGATAAAGAAATAAAAATCACAATTTTAAGAAATTAACAGAATTTTTATTTCCGAATTCATTTTGGTTTAGGGTTTTTTGAATTTAAAATTGAAGCCTAAGAGATATATTTTTTTAAACTTGATAATGGTGTTCAGAATGCTAGTTTTGTTCGATTGTGAGGATATATATACCTTGCTCGCATCTTAACGGAATGTCCTATCCAAAGGCTCCCAAGTTTAGAATGTTTGGTCTCTGTAGGAATACAATATGTGACTTCATGAAGGAGCACGTATTGTTTTTTCATAATCACTTGGCCAAAGTCCAAACCCCTTGCGAGTGACTGTGATGAGGAGGATTAGAGGTTCAGCCTTCTTAATTCAAACCTTTAATTGGACTGGTGGTGTGGTGGTATTGCCGTGAAGTGCAAGAAACGGAGTTCTATGAAATTGTTTCTTTACTATCTTATTAATTTTTCGTAAGTCTTTCTACCAAAATCATACCCAATTCTGTTTAACTGTGGTTCACAAATAGACCGTTTAAAAAAATTAAACCAATGATCATAATATCTAAAGTGGGTCCCACACAAAGTAGTGTACTTTCTCATTATTTTATCTATTTATTTTTTGGTCCTTTTTTATTCGTCTATATACCGCTGGGTGGAGCCAAAACTGATTTGCTATCAGATTATGGGGTCCACTAAACGTGGGAGGTCGTTTACTACTGCACTAGTTATGACTGCAATAAGCTTGTTTATAATAAATCCTAAGAAAATTGACAAAGTGGTATCGCCCATTAGAACATAGGGATTTCTGATTGATGCGTGAATATTTTATCTCGTATGTATGTGGTGGGGTCGTAAGAAGGAGCCTAGTTTGTTATAATTTAAAGATTTGACTTATTCTTGCCGGCTTGTGTTAATCGGATACTATATGATTTGATCTTGTTTCAGTCTTGCTAGAATGCGTGTGAATCCCGTCACTTTACAATACTACTGATTAATAACTTGCTTTCGTTTGATTTATAATTGGATATCTAAGTCAGTTTAACGACCAGACATAACTCCTAATAACTCTAAGGTTTGAGATAGTTGGCATCTACAAAATTCGAACATTCGACCTCATGGTTAATCACTAATTATTGATTTGTCATGCTCATTTTGTCAACCCCTTAGAGCTGGTTCCATTTGATTTATTCTACTACTCTCCCATATAAGCACCCATAGAGCAAGCTAAAACCGGCCAAATCGATAAAACCCAAAAATGGTTTGATTTGGTTTATTTCAACTATTGGTCTCGTCTGGTTAGGAATTTTCCAAACAAATTTGAGCCATCCAAGTTCCAACTTCAAAGACTTTAATTAACCGTAGCAATAAACAAAAAATGCTGAAAACCTCCCTCCCTCTTCCCTAATCTTTAACTCTGACAAATCTATAACCTAATCACCATAACAATTACTACAATTGCATGGGATTCAACTTTAATATTATGAATTTTTGTGTAAATGTCAATAATTTTGTTATAAGGAAAAAAGAGAGAGTGTTTTAATATTATGAATTTATGCAAAATGTTTTGAATTCAAGGTGTTTGAAGGGGTGCATATTCTTCATATTTACTCAGATAAAAGTGTGTTTGTAGCTTTTTTCTTTCCGATATCATATATCGTCTTATATTTGTGACATTTTTTTTTATTTGGGATTAAGTAACTTTTTTTTTTGAAAAAGAACAGAATGTTGGTTACAAAATAAGTGTGGATTTTTTTTTTCCACGGTAAAGAACATAGGTTGTGAACTTGTGATAACTTTATTGCCCTTTGACTTTCACTTTTTTTTTGGTTTCTTTTTATGTTGTTGCATAATTGAGACTACAATAATTGGCTTATATTGTTGATGAAATTGCAGTTCAGTGGTGTTGACGGGAAGTATATCTCAAAACATGGTCTCAAGCACATCTCAAAAAACAATAGTATATCTCAAAACATGGTCTCAAGTATCAGAATTACTTTTTTTTTTTTTGATCGGCAAAAGAAAAATATATTGATCAGAGAAAAGAAGGGAATACAAAATAGCTAAAACGCTAGACTGGAAAAGGCTATACGGATAACGGAACCACACAACCCAGACCAAAACTAGAGCGAAATAGCAAAGAAAAGAAAAACATACAATAGCAGAATAGTGTTGATAAGGAATCAACACAAAGAAAAATGCTCAAAGACCCCCAATATAGAACCCCAAAAGGAGATAGCTTACAAGGATTCAACGAGGGAAGGGAGCCTCGATAGAACATCACGGAAAGCGTAATTCTTTGAGTGGCGGTAAGCTCTAAACCAACATGCTATTCGGTACTTGATAATATCCCCCAGATCATCCCATTTAGGAGCCACACCTTGGAAAATGAGTTCATTCCTGAAAATCCAAAGAGACCATAGTACCGCAAAGTAGGCCAAAACCCATAGCACCTTCTTTGTATTTTTGAACTTCCACCCCTGCCACCAAACAAAAAGACTCCTGATTGAAAATGGACACACCCACTTCAATTTCCACCATGAAACCACTTGGCACCAGATAGACCAAACCATTCTGCAGTGAAGGAAAAGATGGTTAACAGACTCAGGTGCTTCACCACAGAAATGACACAAGCAATCGTTGAAATCATGTAAACTACCCCAAGAAAAAAGTAACTCGACAGTCTTCACTCTCTCCAAAATAGCTAACCATCCCATAAATTGGGCTTTAGGGGGAGCAAATTTTTCCATACAATCCCCAAATCCTTCCTTAGACCACCCATTTCAGCCTCTCTTCAAGAATATAACGAACGGACGGAGAAGGAATTAGATTGATTAGCACTCCAACTCAGAACATCAAGCCTCAAAGGAGAGATGAAGACATTTCTTAACAGATTCACGAGATTATTCCACTCCCCTTGCTCCCATGAATACTTCCTTCCTTCCTCAGATGCTAAGTCACTATAATTCCTTCCTCATATGCTAAGTCAGCCACCAGAACTGTCTTCTGACTAGAAACATTGAAAATTGAGGGGAAAGCTGATTGTAAAGGTAAACCCCCCACCCAGATATCCGACCAAAATCTAGTTGACCTACCATTTCCCACAACAACATTTGCATTGGCCATAAATTCTAAACAGATTATCATCCCTCTGCCCGACTGAGCAAATTAATATCCTTCCAAGTAACAGAGACTGAGTTGGATTCAAGGGATGGCAACCAAGAAAGCAAATCAAACTTATATCTACAACAAATAACTTTTCTCCAAAGAGCTTCTTTCTCTACCCCAAATCTCCACCACCACTTCAACAAGCACTCTGTTGGTAGTTTGAACGATGCATCGATCCCGCCATCGCTTCAGCTGCGCCGGCGTGCACAAGGCCCAAACTTCTGGGGAGTATTCACGGAGTCCACTACATTCATTGGGCCCAATATACATTAAATG
>JAXBDA010005363.1:0-24787 GCA_036023075.1 Gaultheria prostrata
GCCCTGCTCTGATACCATGTGGAAACATCCAACTCAAAACCAATTGGCAATGAGTGGAGAGGTCCCAGCATATATTAAGTGATCACCCATTCCTCTCCTAAGCAATGTGGGACAATATTTCTTAACATTAAGAATTATATGTAGAGAAAGCACACCTCAACCTTCACAGCATTCTGCGCCATTTCTTTGACGTGTGATACAGTGAAGGTTGGACTGGGCGTTGTGGACCATGTGTACTTGTAAAAGCCTAAGAAACTTTACAACCTATTAACTTCCCAAGAAAAATTACAAAAGGAACAATAGTTGAGTCAGAAGCACAGCTAGAGCAGTGGGAACCTTTCAAACTAAAAAAAGAAAAATTGGTAAAATCTTTCGTAATCAATAGAAAACAAATAAGTACGAGAATATAAACAAATGAGAAGGGATACAGGCCTCACCTGAACAGTATCCAGAATTGATTTCTTAACTTCTTCAAGCCCACCAACATCCTCCCATTTTACATTAGGAACCTACAGCAGAATAATTCACTCAACAATCTGTTCGACAAGCAGCCATAGATATTCTCAAGAAAGTAACCTCAGCATCAGCTCAGTAGAGCTTAATACTTCTACAGAATAAACCTCAAAGATCCAACACTATTTGAGTTACCATTGCTTGTGTAGTTACCTTAGGTGTGCCCAATGCAGATGCGTTCCTTTTCTTTGACCGCTCCAAAGCTTTTGCCAAGTCTTCTTTACTTAGAAGCCCAGATGCATCATCACATGGCTTATTATCCAGCTCAGGTTTGAGCACAAATGATTTCTTCTCGCTCAAGTTCCCAGGCCCATCTTTGTCAGATTGAATGCTTTGCCTAGGAATTAAGCTTTGACCAACATCAGCGATTAGAGCATGCATATCCCTAGGCATGAATCCAGATGTCTGTCCGACTATGTCCTTAATAAGATCCTCTGAAGAAGCCTGCAAGAAGCAATAACCTAATCCATCAAAGTCAACAGCAATGACTGAATTACACAAGGTATAAGTATAACCAACATCAGAATCCAAACTGTGAGTAGGATGTAAATTGTAAAGATCATTCTGCTCAGATCATAAGTAATAGTGACAACGCACTTCAGTTTACTACAATGCATTTCTGGAAGGGTGATCTACATAGTTAGTTAAGAAGTAAGACAGCGATTGCCCAACCTAAAATTTACTCTTATAACATGATTGCTACACCTCAACAATATTTTTGACACTTACAAAAAGTACGATACTTGAATAATAACTCTAGGAAACCCCAATTGTTCAAGTTTCTTAGCTTCTAATGTGAAAACAATGACCAAGAGCAGCTGAATGCTTTGTCATAGATTTGTGGACATCCGTCGAGGCAAGCAATCGTTTCGTGGACCCCTCGGAAAAGACAATGCATTAAGTATCATCAATAAATAATAGATAAATGCATGTTCACCTACATTTGGAAGCAACCCAAAAACATGGTGAAGCGACTGGGCCAGCATTTCAACCCTATTTTCTTCAGTCAAAGGACCCATAGAAATTTCATGTGTGAAGCATCGCCTAATAGTTGGTGGCAGACCTTCAGAAGTGTCAGCAGCTGCAACTAGCAGCAGAGGATGCCTGCTGACCGCTTCAGCTCCCTTCCTTTTCTGCATTAGCAAAGTAAGCACCTTATGAATCATCCTATTGAAAATATCTAGCAACTACAGGGAAAATTGGATTCTTTATTCTTAAGATCTGTTCATCAAGGAAGATCTGCTTTTCAGCGCATATATTTAGCTGAACTGCCAGCCTGCCAGTCATTATTGACATCCTTCTCAGTGGATATATTTAGCCGAGCTGATTGAAGGTAAGAGGCCAAAAGGGAGGGAGAAAATCTAGAAAAGGAATCTTCCATTAAGATTAATCAGTCGTGCAGAACCCAGAGGGTACCACCAGGATCTAGGTTTCCTGAAGTGCACTTCTCTAAAACAAGAGCATGCCTAAACACTTGCGATGGACCTCATGACCATGGGGCACAAAATCACCCTCGCATGCTGCTGCTACTTTTAAATGTTATTTTCTTCATTGTGTGGTGCATGCTCTTTCTGCTTTCATTATCAGCATCCTTTATTTGTAACGAGTTTTGTTTTCCATTAATATACTAATACAACAAAACTTAAAGTGTTTAGAGTCCTCGATCATAGATAGAGTTGAATCCTGATTGAGAAATCCAGGGCTTCAGAATTCAGATGTGTGACCAAGTTTAGAGAACTAAAATGGAGTCATACTGATTCACTTTCTGAATTTTGTTCATAATAAGTATCTTCATCTTCCATAAATGGCTCTGTAAATTCCCTGATAACAGATGCAACTTCAGTATTAGTACCAACTTGATCACCAGGTGAACCCATTTGAGAAACCAGATCCCGGAAAGCATTGAAATGTCGGAGAAGAAGAATCGCCGGTGAGTATCTGTCACAAGAAAAAAAGATTAAGATGTGAGGAAACAAGAAGAAGAAACAACCTAAATACAATTCACACACAATCCACAAATCTATGAGATCTACAAATTGGAAATTTAAAGCTTTACAACATAAAGTCATCATGAAACACAAGTGCAGCAAAACTTATCGCTGAATGTCTCCTATTGTCCAGCCCATAAGACCTTCCCTCAATTTGACTTTATGAGCCACAGTGGTGTATTGTGGATTTTAGAACTAGGAAATTAAATAATTGACGAATGGTGGAGTACATAATGACGATCAATGTAAAATAGAAGAGATATAGGGAGAAAGAATTTCTCAAATGCTTTCAGATGAAACTTTATATGAAGAAACTTTTGAATAATTTGGTCAAAAAAAAGTTAGCAGTTGGCACCAATGCTTGACTCATATGCAGAAGTTTGAGAACAAAAGCAGAATAGGAGAGAGTGTAAGGTGTTGTGCATATTAAGATAGAATTTTGCTGAGTGTGAGTGGAAGCATTGGAATTTAGTCATATACCAATGGCCGATCCATGAAATAAGATGCAAGGCGTTTTCATATGTTCATTTATCCACTGCTTCTTGTTAAAGAGAGACTTCAACATACGAAGGCATACAAAGTAGAAAGAATTCTACAAATATTGCATTTCGAAGGAGAAGGAAAAAAGGGGTGAGGTCATTGTCAACATTTTCAGCAGAAAAAATCTGCAAAAGGTTCAAGCACCTAGGTCTTCTGCATCTTCCCACTTTTGGAATGGTGGAAGAAAGGGGAAGGAGCGATGCAATCCAAATTATTTAGAAAGAATCCACAATCAATGATTTAAAGAGGCAAGCTCGCATATGACACAACCAACAGCTTATTTTGGCAAAATACCTGCGAGATGTTCTGAAAGCTTCTGCTAATGCGGTAGATGTCTTTCTTTCAGAGGTTGCCACTAGAGTATGACAACTATATTCCACTACATGAAGGCCCAATCGGTTAGCAACATATTTAACCACTGTTCTTTTGCCACACCCTGCAACAGTTAATGGATCAACACCCACCATCAAATAGATGCACGCATACTTGAATAAATCACAGGTGCATGCATACAATTGTTAGTTTACAACAAAGGATACAACCATAAAAATAAGACAAGACTAGAGGTCCAGAATAATTTGACAAATCCACTTTTGACTTGTAGGTAGTTGATATTACCGTCTAAAAAATCAATTCAAAAATTCAACGGGTGTTATTAACAAGGCAGTCCTAAAGTACACACATTGGCTTATACAAAATCATTTCACACCGCATAGTGGATTAAAATTGAGAAATTGACATAAAATCCCAATCAACTAAATTTTGTGGCAAGCTTTCGAAAGAATAAATTCTATGCACTTCTTGCAATCACAGACACCAAAGAAAACACACCAGGCAAACCATGCAAAAGGACAGCAACTCTGAACTTCGATGAGAGTGCGGATGGACATAGAGGTGGCGTGAGGATGGAGGCCAAATTCTTGACGGTATCCCCCTGTAAAGGCACCGAACCTTTTGGTCTAGAAATTAAAAGATCTGGAGGAACAGCAGAAGGAACACTCCCTCCAAGAACAAGAGCTGTTTTAGTCCGATTGACTCTAAGAATAGGTTCGTCAGATGGCTCCATAGCCATGACCTGAGGAAATGAACCACTACTGGATAAGAATCTGTTGTTTGAGATATTTCTGTGAGCATGCAACATAATGAGCAGGAAAATTGCGGTATTCACCTTGAAGAAAATTATGTCATCACTGCCTAGTTGTATTTTTCGGCTGCAAGAAATACACGTAGCTGACTTACAACTCCAACTGATGTGGAGACAGAAAACATCACCTCTGGTAAGATATCTATCCTTTTCGAAGTACTTGTGCAATGCCATATCAATCATCCCTTGACGATCTTCAGCCTCAATAGATGAAGTTCCTTTAAGAGATTCAAGGATACCACATTCGGGTATCTTCACAAAGGAGATCCTCAAGTGTGAAGCATATCTTGGCAATTCAACACATGGTTTGAGTCTTAAACTGATGATAGATGTCTCAATCCCCTTCCCATTTGATTCCTCATCCAAATTAACTTCAAAAAGAGAAGCCAAAGTTTCTTTACCTTGGTGAACGAGAGATTTGAAGCATGATACATGCAAGCCAAGGTTAAATGCCAGTAAAGAAGATACATAGGCAGCTTCTCTGTCCAATGGAAGAAGGTGAGATGAGGGATAGTTATATGAAGGAAAGACAAGCATTGCTCGTGGAGATTGGGAGAAGGCCAATTTGTTCTCACATAAATGTTCTTGCATGAATGGAGGATCAAGTACACAAGCTTGGCCGATTCTCTGTATGTTTGTATCAACATTCTTCACAAGTATCTGAAAGTGTTACAAAGAAGGGAAAACAAAAAAGTGCAGTCAATAATTTTGTTTATTTGGACACAAACACAAGAACCTTGCCTTGAAAAAATCAATCAAGAAAGTAAAGATAAAAATCTCATTTTATTCAAGGAAAAAAAGTCGAAAAGGTAAGGTCTTGCGAGCTACCATTAAAAAAACTATCAACCAAACATACACTTATCATCTCCATCAAAAAAATTCTCTATTTACGTCAATCTTTTGAAGTTTCCATTGAGCTTACAGAACATTTTTAACGAATTCACAACTCTTGGAGCTAATATGCGTATGAACTACTGGTGCGGCAAAAATTTTCGATGTTTGTTTTTGTCATTCTCAAAAAAACAACTCCAGCAAACTTAAAGTTCCTTGCTTTCATTTGTATTCTTGCAGTGTCATGTTTGCTATCCTGTAAAATTGTTGCTAAACGAGAGTAAAATACGATTGCACGCAATCAAATAGAGCTCAATAGAATTCCTCTTACTGAATAAATCATCAACAACTGGAAAATACCAAACTATTAGCCTTTTTTAATTCAAATCTAGAGAATGAGCGAAACAGTACCAGTGAGCCTGAAGTAATCGAGAGTTTCTTGAGCACAGCCGTCGGAAGCCCAACCAAGGCAGAGTCATCAAAGGAATCTACTTTTGACTCCGCAATTTCCTTTCCGTCTTTCGCCAACCGAAGGATTCCCGCCGGTAACAGTACGCTCGGCGGCGAGATTTTGTCTCCTGAGCTCCGATCAATTTCAAGGGTTCTTGATGAACTCAGAACCGAATTGATGAGAGCTTTGGTTGAGGATAACACCAGCGGCTTCCTCCTCTCAACCATCACTCAATCCAAGCAACCGAAACCCTAGCTCGCCGTTAGAGCATATACATACAAGTATCTGAATTCACAGGCATCTGACTGATTGAGAGAAAGAGAGGTGTGAATCACCGATTGCGCAAATCGAGAAGACGACATAACTAACCGTTCCAACGTAATCAACCGTAATAGCAAGCGACTTGGGCTTCTGGCCCAACACTTTGGGCTCTTTTTGGTTCAAATTTGAGGCCGTACGATTTTTTTTACGGTAGTGCTCATGCCAAAACTGTTTTAATTGTGCCGAAATTAAAGTACATGAAATTCTTGTACTCATGTGTAAAATAAAAATTCTTTATGCATTAGAATTTTGACATAATCAGAAACTATTTTGACATTATCATTATCCTTTTTTTTTTATTTTATGAACAAAAGGCAATTTCATTTCAAATCCCGAAAGCATTAGTAAAATTCTATCGCAAGATGTAGGAGTGAACCAAAACTATCAAACTCTAAACTCATGCACATAAACTAACAGGCTCGATGACATATACTGTAAAAGCAGACCGACAACGAGGTCGGGTATAGGCCAGCCAAAGATATAGTGGTGGAGGATCTATAAGGACACCCAGTTCAAACAATGAAATAAGTACATATGAAATCTAGACAAGAAACCACTCCACAATGGGAGGGAAAATACTCCACAATGGGAGGGGATAGAAACCAACAACAAAAACAAAAGGAAAAAACCCCACTTTTCACACAAGAACCGAAGACACAAATACTACTGCCGAGTAGCACCATGTCGTTGGAGTCGTCGAGACTGAACCAAGTGGCTGGAAAGCATAAAAGGCGACAGATCTGATGCCCTAGCACTCGGGAGGAGATACCGAGGGAAATGGTCCGAAGGAGGGGAGCAGTGGAGATAACAAAGTGGAGGCATGAGAGGGTGGAGGAGAAAACAGTGTGGGGAGATTAGGTGGTGGAGGAAGAGGATGAGGGTGGGCAAAATTTTTCAATTTATAAGAACTAGAGAAAAAATTGATACATAACTGGATATTCCACGGGCGAGGTAGGAGCTCATATAGTTGCGCCCCAAGGAGCTCGCAATGTTGGTTGTTTCCACCCACCCTTTTTTGTGTTAAAAAAATAAAAATAATAACTCATACAGAACTTATTTTACCCATTGGATTTTTGGCTTTTAATTCACAGATTTATAACAGAACTTGAAAATTCAAGTTTGCAGCTTGGTATTAACATATAAAAAAGATGAATATATCGAGTTATGTGATCTAAATCTAATTAATAGGATTCAATTATGCACTTTCGAGTTTCAAAATGGTGCCTTTTTCCATTGAAATGTTGCCAAGACCAAGTGCCGCCCCCTGGTGACCCTATACATTTTCTATTGGCTCGGCGAGACCCGATCCATTTCTCATAAACATTCGATCCAAATTAATGTTATACCACAATATCCATGCATTCTTCATCAATTTTACTACGAAAAAGACTATTTTTTGAAAAATTCTTTTTTGAACGGCGAAAAAGAAGTAAAACATTAAAAGGACAAGAGAGACAACATCACAACAAAAGGGAAGCAACATCTCAATGAGGTTAGCACACAACGCTTTCGACAATCATATGACACATGAGTATCTGTATCAATGATCAATCATTTGAAACCCAGTAGAGCACAATTGTCAAGGCTTCATCATCTATTCTGTATTTCTATCCCCTTGCCATTGGACAGTATAGTGATCTGATATGGCTCTTGGTAAAAAACACCAAAGTCTGAACTTCAATTTATAGCCATTCAGAATTAATGCACCCAAAATCTGTCTATCCCACTTGTGAAATGGACCCATTAGAAGTACTGACTGCCTAGCTTTTTTTATTTTTTTTTATTTTAAGAAATGCCAATCTCATAAAATTCAATCGCCCGAAGGCTACAAAAGGGCCGAAGGCATACAAAAATCAACTACTTCCATGTCTTCAATGAAGTTATTGAGATGAAATAAAAAAACTTAGCCTCTTCCGCCTCCGGCGAACTTATTTATGGCTTGCGGGTACATAGTTTTGCACATCTATTTGCAGGTATATATGTATCCCATTGAAAGCTTTTAGTGTATGAATCCATTACCAGAACAGACAAAATCAAAGACACCCCCTTACCCGACAAAATCCGAGTAGGTCACAAGCACAGGATTGCACAAGGTTAAGTTCAAATTCAAAGCCTCGCCGCAAGAATTCTGAAAGTAATAGATGGTTTTTTTTTTTTTTTTGCTTTCGACACGATTCATTCTGTGTTTTGCATCTCCTTTTTACTGATGCCGAACTTTTTTCATTCTTGATTTTGTATAAACCAACTGGCGATGCACGTTTTTCATCTTCTCATTCAAATCCTCAGAAACAAAATCTCATTGCGATCCCGTAAACGTGAACTTGTTAGCAAGAGATTACGAAAAAGCGAGAGCTAGACAGTAGATAATGAACAAAGAGAATGCACAGAAACAAAATCTCTGATTTTGCAGAAACTGGACAGGCAATGCGGGTTTTGTATCTTCTCATTCAAATCTTCAGAAACAAAATCTCATTGCAATCCCGTAAACGTAAAATCGTTAACAATCACGAAAAAGTGAGAGCTAGACAGTTTCAAGTGAACAAAGAGAATGCACAGATGTGATCCCACATCGGCTTCTTAGAAAACTTTAAGGCTCGATATATACCTCTGGCGGTTGTATATCCAATTGCCGGGCTTGGTAGCGTGAGCCTGTGACTCATGTGAGGGCATCATTGTGGTTGGAGATTGGCTCGGTCCACGAGGTAGGTCCTGCGGGGTTATTTTCTGGCCTGCCCATTCCAAGTCTGGAGTTGGGCCATGGGCTCAAGGCGAAGGCCTTGGGTTCTTGGCCTTTAGAGTGAGGGAAACCGCGTCAGGCTGGTTTCACAGAGCAGCGTTCACCTCCCGCTCCAGTCGGTGGAAGGAAAACAGGCCGGTACTTCTCAGGGTCAATGTTGCCCAATGGGCCGCTCTCAATCCAACAACCACTTTTTTTCAATTCTATTACTGGTATGTTTTTGGAATTGTTCCGGTGTCTAGACCAAGTTTAGACACATCGCAATTGATAATTGGGATAAGTAAAATTCTATTATTGGTATTTTTAAAAAAAAATTATTCCGGTGTCTATACCAAGTTTAGACACATCGCGGTCAATAATTGGGATCCAATTCTACCGTGAAAACAATATCCGTAACGATCAAACATTTTAAGGTTGGTTTGAGTAATGGGTTTTGTGGAGAATAGGTACTCGGAGTAAAGGAATAAATTTATACTATATGTTAAAGAAAAGGGTGTGTTTAGTGAGAAGCGTTTTAAGAGTGCCCAAATGGTATTATAATTTTTTTGACAATATCAATTTATTCATCACAGACTTTTTACAAAAAGTCTAAACTAAAAATCTTAAGGGACGTTTGATAACCTTTTTGTTACGCTATTACTATGTATGCCATCTAATTACTCTATCCAATTTGATGAATTTTGCTAAGATTGTGAGGGTTCAATAGCAATTTGTTGTTTGCTAATGAATTTTTGTTCAAAATGCCAACCAAAGATTGATAAACAAAAACAAATTTTTATTTTTTTGAGAAAAATCATTTTACACGACGAATTTTTTTCGGCGTAAAATATTTTATGTCAAAACAAAACAGAACCTACAATTGCAGTTGAATCCTTCTTTTCCTCCTCTATTTACTTTTATATTTCCCTTCTTTTTGTGCTTTGATCTTGGGAAAAGGAAAGAAAGAGAATTAGGTTTTGTTTGGAACGTATGGAAGAAAAAGAAACGAAAGTGTTTTGTTTAGCAAAAAAAAAAAAAGTGTTTTATTACCTTCTTTTCGTTATTGTAGATTTTTATTGTTACGCAGACATCTCCCCCGAGTTTTTCTCAACTGTAAGTAAAAATTTTAGTTAAAAAAACTCAGTTTGATATAATGGACAACCTAGGCTGAGTTTCCACTAAATTTTTTTGTCTTCAACACACTGACCAAAGGTTATTCGTTTTCACTAAAATAGTAGGTACCATTTAGTCAGAAGAAAACATTTTTCTTCTAAGTTATGAACAAATAAGTGCAAAATACCGAAAATACCATTTAGCCAATAGTATAACTCAACCTGAATTCTTTCTAAAATTGCCATTTTTTAACCCTCAAGTGGAAAGTAAATATCAGAGAGAACAAATTTAAATAGAAAATGAGTCTCTCTAAATTTGAGTAAAATTCAATTGTAGTACGGTTATGAATAAATAAGTGGAGATGATTTTAAGTGTTTTTTTTTACTAAAATGATGAGTTTAGGACAACATAGAATACGGAGATTCTCTAAGAATTTTTTTAAAAAAAATACACAAAAGTAATTTAAAAAAGCTATCCCCTCTCATTTTTTAAAGGAGAAAAACACAAGTATAAAAAATAACTTTAGCATAATTATTTGGATCATTGTGGGCCTTTTTGAGATTGATTCAATGATCAAAACAGTTCACCTCCTAGATATTGCAATAAAGATATACACATGCAAAAATAACATAGTCGGATATCGATAATACCACAAAAAAAATTATCCTGATTATAATAAAAGATATGCTAGTTATAATTCAAAACAACAACCGTTTGTACAATATGGAATGAACATGTTTCGATAATTTACTAAGAAATACTAATTCACTATGAGTTCTTGCATGAATGATCTCCATGGCGGAAGGTGCAAGTTGAAGAGTTCCGATCGTTAAATGAGTTCGGATCAGATCAAAGACAGTCTAAACTATACCAACCCGAAAGCTAGCACACCAAGGAACAGAAAGAAGATCCAATCCCCAATTGTATCCCACATCGGTTATTGACGAAACATCTGCTCCACATATAACCCACCGTCTAAGGAAAACAAGCTGCCGAGCTCAGTAGCGCGAGCTTGTAACCATAGCTTGGGGCATTAAGGTTGTTGAAGGGAGATGGAGGGAGTGAGAACCTACTGGAGTTGGGCGCAACAGGCTCACCATAACAGGTGCGTTCCACTGCTGGCGAGGTAGGTAGTAAGGAGATCTTGTCTAAGCATGCGTCTGGGATCTCTGGTCTACTGATTCAGTAGGGCCTTACTACTGTTGGTTGTTTAGGGTAGGGATACCCTAGACCTCACCTTCTGGGAAGGTACAGAAGGTGGCCCCATCTATTCTGATGGGTGTTGTGGCTGGCTTCACAGAGCAGCAAATCAGCTCTGCTGGCTTAAATGTGGAACTAGAGCTATGGATTGAGCCCTGTAACTTCCGTAGGGAAGAATTCCACTGTAAAACCCACCTCTCCCAACAACAATCCTTTTTCTTCAAAGAATTTCAATTTTCTTTGAAGCAAATCACTTACGATTAGACAGATTTCAACCCTTCTTATCCTCCATAAATACAGATTTCAACCCTTCTTATCCTCCATAAATACAGATTTCAACCCTTCTTATCCTCCTTTATTTATGTCTTTTATCTTTCCCTTCTTTTTATGCTTCATCTTGGGCAAAGGGAAGGAAAAGAATGGGGGTTTGCATTATTTTCTCTCATTTTCCCCCAATTCCGAGCAATTTTTCAATACCGAGAGGGTACCACCTGGTACCCCTCGGCGTAGGCCGTCCATTTTGATTTCAGGCAGTCAGGATTTGAAGAGAGAAAAAGGAAAGAGAAAGAGGAGAGAGGGTGTTTTTAATCTCGGCCGTCCAATACATTTTTAGACGATCCGGATGTAACATTTTGGTACCACGTAGGCTCGGTCACGTTGTACCCAGTAGGTACCCAAAAAAAATTCGCCAGTTCCAAACATCGTGTTATGCTTCTTCTATGTACTTGTAAAGAATTTATCTAATAAAATTAGTTGGATATTAACGGGTACACTTGCTCTTAGTTTGGAACAAGCGCTGTACATGTGCTATGCATGGAAACAAGGAAAAAATTCTGTTTATGTCGTTTATCATTATGTGTAAAATGAATCCTTTACTGTTATTTACCCCTCATTGGTTTATGATTTATGGTAATTTACGATAAAATGTGAGACATTTCAATAAGTGAGAATGTTTTACCGTAAGTGGAAATTTTGAGAGTTTTCTTTTTTCTAATCTTTTATATTTAGCTTTTGGTGGTGCAGGAAAAATATTTAGCTTTTGTTATTTTTATTTTTTATGTTTCCCTCACTTTTTATGGTTCAATTCAACTCGGGGAAAGGAAAAATCTTTGAAGCAAAATCACTTATAGTTAGACAGACTTGAACCCTTCTTATCCTCCTCTATTTATTTCTTTTCTCTTTCCCTTCTTTTTATGCTTCATCTTGAAGACTTAATTGTGCCAAAATAGCACTAAATGGGTCCAATGACATCGACCCTCACTAAAGGATGGGTGGATAGGTTGGCAAGGTGCACATATGTTGTCCCAGATAGGATTGGCAACTCGGCAAGGTGGGGGTGGATACTACTGTCTCCGTCCCCAATACCCTATTCAATTTTGTTTCCCTATGTTATACCGCAAAATAGAACCAATTTCCACTATTTTTGTGTTGAATGCAGGACCCAAATGATGTTGAAAATTGAGCTCAAAACTGCCTCAGAAATAAGGCAGAAACTTCAATGCAATTTGATTTCTAGAGCTACATGTCATAGTTGTCTTCACAGCATTCGGGCTTATGGTCATTCGGTAACTTCTCCCACAGGCATAACACCTTCCTTGGGTTTCGATAATGGGCAAGAATATAATTTGACTCACATCCGGCATTGTGAAAGCGCTCATCGCTGATATACCGCACTTTGTGACCATGTTTCTTGAATTCCTCAATCCATATGCCAACACCTACGTCTTCTAGTTTAAAGAGCAGCAAAGACATTAATACACGAGCTCACATATATAATTTCAGAAGCTCAACATAAGACGGTGACTAAGTGTGCGTCTCGCCGGAACTATGCTGGTGTGATCAGTTAGTATTGCTACTGGTAATCAGTAGGGCCGTTCGGTACTACTGACTGATCATTTAGGGGAGAACCCAGAACCTCACCTTCCGAGTGGAGGTGGCCCCATCAGAATATCTGATGGGTGGTGTTGCTGGCTTGACAGAGCAGCAAATCAGAACTGCCAAGCTTAGAAGTGGAATTAGAGGGATGTATTGAACCTGTACTCTTAAGGGAATTCGCACTGTAAAAACCCACCTCTCCCGACGAACATTCTTTTTCTTCAATTTTCTTTGAATCCTTCTTTTCCTCTCTGTTTTTCCCCCTTGCTTTTTCATGGTTGAACTTTGGGGAAGGAATGGCCTAGTGGTTATCTCCTGGTTCCCCACAAGCGAGACCAGAGTTCGAGCTTCGGCAGAGGCATTTGGGGGTTTAGGGCTATATATAGCTTCTAGACCACATCTCGACTAACTCACTAATTTCACCGCTAACCACCTACTGATGTATCGAATGGCAAAAAAAAAAAAAAAAAAACTTGATGGAATGAAAGAACTTTGAAGCAATCACTTGTAATTAGACAGACTTGAACCCTTTTTTCCCTCCTTTACTCATTTCTTTTATTTTTCCCTGCTTTTTATGCTTCATCTTGGGCAAAGGGAAGAAAAAGACTTTGGGGGTTTGCATTATTTTCTCACTTTCCCCCAATTCCAAGCACCGTTTTATGCTTATGCTTCTTCTCTCTACTATTTAATTGTAAAGAATAATATAATTATTTGGATACTAACGGCTACACTTGCTCTTAATTTGGAGCAAGGTTGAACATATGCTATGCACGGAAGCAGGAAAAAAATGAAATAGAAAAGATAACACAAGTGGGAATTACAAACCCATATGGGAAGTTCAAAGCTAAAACTAGTGGATCACATACGTGGGGAGAGGAGTTAGGAGTCTCAGGTGTGTTTTTTTTTTAAAAAAATTCTCAAACTTTACATGTAAATGTATAATATGTAATAACTACTCCATCATACAAGAAAAACAGTGATTCGGGGCGGAAATAGACGTATACTAGCCTCCTTACCATAAGCTGAATTTTTTTTTGAAAAAACCCCGTATTCTATCCAATCCTAAACAAAACTCCGAATTCCCTACCTATGTGGGGCGAGGAACGGGACGGGTCAGATAGGAAGAAATAGCCATCATTAGTCCAAGAGCCATAAAAAAAATTATTAAGAGTTTGTTCCTACGAGTAATTTATAGAAAAGAAAGAAAAATAAAGGAAAGTTAAAAAAAATTCATTTCCTTGTTTGATTTGAAGGAGGAATAAATCAACAATGCTATGGGTACATCACATTCACATACTCCAAATGTACATCAACGCATTTCAACCGTCCATCGCAGAAATCAATGGTCCGGATTTTGTATAAACTAACTCTTCGTGTGAATAGTTTATTTAAAATCCGGAACGTCGAAAATGTTTTTGGATGGTTGAGATGCGTTGGTATGCATTTGGGATATGCGAGTGTGGTGCACCATATCATTTTTGGGAAAAAAAAAAGAGAACCAATGATCAATGATCACAAAACCGTCTGTACATTAAGGAATAAACATGTTTCAATGATCAACCCACGAAATACTAATTCACTATGATTTCTTGTATGAATGATCTCCATGCGAAAGGTACAATCGAAGAGTTCCGATCATAAAAAATGAGTTTGAGGACTGTCAAAACTAGACCGTCGAAAACTAGCACACCAAAGAACAGAAGGAAAGGAAGAGCCAATTAATCCCCAATATATTGTCATCCCACATCGGTTACTGACAAAACATCTTCTTCCTATATAAGCCACCGTCTAAGGAAACAAACTGCCGAGCTCAGTAGCGTGAGCTTGTAACCATAGCTTGGGGCATTAAGGTTCTCGAAGGGAGATTGAGGGAGTGAGGACCTACTGGAGTAGGGCGCTACAGACTCTCACCATAACTGGTGCGTTTCTCACCTGGGCGAAGCACAGCAATGAACCAGCAAATTTGGTTAACTGTGCGTCCTGTCGAAACTCTGCCTGGTTGTTTAGGGAAGAACCCTGAACACCGATACCTTCTCAGAAGGAAGGTGGCACCCTCTATTCTGATGGGTGGGTGTGGTGGCTGGCTTAACAGAGCAGCAACAATCAGCTATGCCAGCCTTATGATGTGGAATGGATTGAGCCTGTACAGTAGGGAATCCACTGTAAAAACCCACCTCTCCCAACGAAAATCCTTTTTCTTCAATCTTCTTTGAAGCAAATTACATACCAATTAGACTTGAATCCTTCTTTTCCACTGCTTTTTTTTGGATGTTTTCCCTTACTTTTTATGGTTGAACTCGGGGAAAGGAAAGATTTTTGAAGCAAAATCACTTACAGTTGGACAGACTCGAATTTGACTTTTCTATTGGAGAATGGCACATAGGAGAGAGAGTTAAGGAAAAAGCTCAATTCTAATATTCTTGGTTTGTATAGATAATATATTCCCAATCTTGTTAATTCTCCTCATGAATACAAAATTCCTCAATCACTGTGGAAGTGTTTGAGAGTCGATTATTATTTAGTTAGATAAATTGTAAACATCAGTAAAAAGTGTATTTTAGAGAAAGGGGTAATTTTGTCCTTTCAAAGCTAATTTGGCATTAACCTAAATGCCCCTCATAAAGGGTGTTTGTCAACTTTTTTGGGCGAATATATTCAGAAATTTGTTGTGGTTTAAGACTTTAATCGACCCTTACTAAAGGACAATTGGATAAATTGACGAGGTGCACATATGTTGTCCCAGATAGGATTGGAAATAGAGGAGGGTGAGAGTGGAAACCACTGTCTCCGACACCTTATTCAATTCTTATCCCCGCCCCAATCTCCATTTGCGGAATTTATTTTTATCCTATCCTCTATCCCCACCCCAAACGAGAAGCAGGGATCCCGGGTAAAAAAATCAAGATCGGAAAATAAAAATAAAATCTTGCATTGTTCCACAATTTCTGAATCAAAGCATCAATTTTCCACCATAAAGAATCATCTCATGGCAACTAAAATATCCAAACCAAACAGAGCGATGATAAGGACCGACCCCCCCTATTGGGAAGAATAGTTGAAACTTGAAACCAATCTTAAGAGATTAAGGGGTGTGCCACTCACTTGGATTTTTTGGTTTTTTGACTTTTTTATGTGAGAGTTCGAAAAATGAGTTGACTTTTTATGGTTTTTTATGTGATGTATTGTGAGAAGATGACCTGTCTTGAAAAATGTAATAAACTGGCTTTTGGCCTTTTGAGTTAATGGAATGAGACCTAAATATGTTCAAAAAAATCTAAGAGATTAAAAACACAATTCTTAAAACCAGACTTGCAAAACTCACGATTTCGGGAGACTTATACTCGTCTCCTAATCATTAGTTGAATTTTTTTTTAAATCATCTCCATATTCTATTTGATCCATTAAAAAATCTCCGAATCTCCTATCCATTTGGGGCGGGGAATGGGGTGGATAGGGCCGAATGGGAAGAAATAGTCATCGCTATTCCCAGAGCTATAAAATGAAAAATTAAGAATTTGTTTGGAATTTATAGAAAAGAAAGAAAAATAAAGGAAAGTATAAAAAATTTCGTTCCCTTGTTTTATTCAATTTTCCTTAATCATTTCTCCCAATCTCCGCAAGTTCCAAACGGAGCATAAATTGGCATTAACAGGGCTGCCGGAATCGGAAAAGCAAGCCGTTTCGTTGTCGTGTGGGAGAAAACCAGTTATCATTCCGGTGGAATGGCGCTCCGCAATTCGTTACCCTTCTCCAGGCTCTTCAGGTACTCCTCGTAGTCTTTCGAAACCATTGTTAGCCTTTCATTCACCGACTCTGCTAGGGTTTGAGATTGATTTTCTTTCTCTAGAGATTTTCGCACTGTCGCTATCTGTCGTGCATTTCTACACTTATACCTCTTTTGAAATTTCGTGTATTAATATGCTTTGCGAATTTTTGTGCTGAAATCTTTATAGGTTATTGACTACCTCTGCCTAAGAGAAGAATTCATTCTGTTTTAGTTGTTGTCTTACCCTGTGTTTGGAACTTAGGGAAAGTGAGGGAAAAGGAAAGAAAATGGGAGGAAAATGAGAAGGAAACGGGAGGGAAATTTCACTATTCACAATACTAGAATTTTTTATTTTCTCTAATCTTTCTCTCATAATCAAACAATGGTAGGGAATTTCGTTAACTTTCCTCTCTTTTCTCTTCCACAAGTTCTAGCTTAGAATTTGCTTCAGTTCGGTAAATCGAGTGAGATTTCTTGTTTCAGATGGGCAGTTACAGTTCCAGTTAATCGATTGAGATTTCCCACCAAGTCTCATTGGTTTTGTGTACCGAGGTGGGATAATCTTTCCATTTATCAACCTTTGTTAATGTTATCTTGGAACTAGATGCAAGTGTCAAAAGAGGGAATAGCCTGGGGCGTAATAAGACCAACATCTGCTTTTTATTTGGTTTCGAGTTTTCATTTCATTGAATTGAGGTGTTTGTATTTTCAGTAAGTTTTAACTGCAGTTATGGGTATTTGCCGATTTGCAACATTTTAGTCAGTCATAAACTCTTATAGTTCTTGCCCCCGTAACTGATTCTTGTAGTTCTTGCTCCTGTTGGAGTATACCTTGCAGTATTTGTTACCATTGTTCTCTCATCCGTGAAGCCGTGAAGGCGTTCAAGTCTCAGCTGATACAATTTAATTGATAAGACCTTTGTATGTAGATATTTTTTAGAGTGCAAAACAAAGTGTTAATACTTGCTGATTTGTACTTTGCATCTACTTCAAGGAACCGCGACAAGTCCATACCAGCCTGTTGGTTGAAAAAAAAAACACTTTTTCTAGGGCCTAGTATAGGTCATCCCCTTTTTGGGAAGGGGGAGATGTATGCACTATGGTTCTTTTCATATACTTATTCTAAGTTTCGGGGTTTGGGAAGGGGGAGTTGTGGAGAATATAAAACTTTTTACTCTTCTTTTTAGTTCGGCTACCAAAAGTTGCTGCCATGATGTTTAACCTCAATTTGATTGCAAAACAAGGGTCTTATGTAGAAACTATGGGTAGGCGGTTACTCATGTGGCTACTTTCTCTAAAAAAGGGCTTCGTGATATTGCAGCACTTGTGGTACACAGTTTAAGACATTAGAAACAAGCCCCTCTCATCTCAATTCCAAATTACTGGCCTGAATGAGACTTAAGAATGGTGCTGCATCACAACATTTCGAGTTCGAACTTACTGGCCTGAGTGAGACCATCCCAATTCCTCATCTCAGTTCTCTAGGGACTTATTATCATGCCATTCTGCCTTCCTGAATTACACTTGCTTGCTTTCCCGTTATATAAAGCTCGACTCTTTCACTCTTATAACCATAGCTTGGTCTCAACTCTCAAGTAGATGGGTTTTGGGAGTCATTTTAACTTTAATCCTTATCTCTAGTCTCCTCTGTACAACGATACATTCTTTTGTTAATCAGTTTATATTGTCATTGGGTTTGTCTACTTATATGAAAATGAAAATGCCATATCTGAGCTTAAATTGACATAAATCACCTTAGTCTTGGTTACTTGGGGACTGGGGTCATCAGATATGTGATTCTTTATCTATTGTGCTTTCTACATGCAGTTATCAGTCCAAGTACTGAAAGTTGGTTGGGCTTGTTAAATTAGTTTGTTTCTGTGTATGGATTTCGTGATAAGTGCATAAAATGTTTACCTTTTGGAAAAACTTTTATTGTTGTTTCACAGGCAGCTAGAACAGGAGATGGAAACAGTGATTAATGTACTACAGCCTGGACCTTTGGGAATTGTTGAGCACAAGTTCTCTTCTGAAGAGATACGCGAGGCAAATGCCACCGTTAAGAGAGCAGTAGAGAATTGGCGAAGGAATGCTAACCTAGAAGCTAGAGTAAAGTAGCCATGTATCGAAGTATCAAATTAGACAATGCTTTCTGGTTTATTTCCTAAATATATTTTGAAGAGAATAATCCTTTTCAAGACACCTGCTCTTGGTGCTTCTGCTATATAAGAGTAATAATTGTCCCTCACATAATTTGAGCAATAGATGGTGATTCTGTTCGCTGTTCTTCTTAATATTCTTTTTATCATTGATGCTGCAAATGATTGATATTTCGTGGTAGGAAGCGTTCCCTCTCTCACAGTACATGCGGGAAACTAGCAGTGTAATGGTTTATGAAGTGAAACATTTGAGGGCGTTTGGTAACGTTTTTGTTTCCTGTTTTTTGTTTTGTTTTCAATTTTTTTCAAAACTAAAAACAAAATGTGTTTGGTAATTTATTTATGTTTTGTGTTTATTGAAAACATTTTCAAAATTTCTGAAAATTTTCAGAACACAAAAAAGGTGATTTGCCTTGTTTTTAAAACAGTTTCGTTTAAATTTTTATTACCAAATTTTGTTTCTGTTTTTATAAACAATAAACATAGTTCTACTTTTAGTTTTTTAGAAGCAAAAACGTTATCAAACGCCCCATTGGTGTCTCGAAACTTTACTGTTTTAGTCATGTTTCTTGTATCTTTTTTCCCCAGAAATGCACAAACACCAATTCTCTTCCCCCCCCCCAGCTTTTTATTGATTATGATGTTTTCTTCGATTTCTAGCTAACCTGGCAGTTACTAGTGAGTAGAGGCAAATCCATGGGAGGAGAAGATCTTATTATGCTGAACTGAAATTTGTGTTGCTTCTCTAAAGTGCTTGTTTAGTCGCAGTTTCTGGTGAAGAAGGCAACATGTCGGTAGACAGAGACTGCTCTGCTCAGAAGGGGAGAGGACTCGAAGGCACCAAGAGGTTACAATGTATCTATTTTAATTCCGATTCCCCAACTGCTGATATATGTGGAGACTTTATCTTGTTAGTAAATGAACGTGTGCATAAAGTTTCATTATACAGGCAGATCAGTATCAGAAAATTTACAACAAAGATGTAGGGTCTTGTTACATAGGTTGTGTACTAGTTTTCTTTCAATAATTTCAATAGTATTTACCTTTTTTTACTGGATATCAGGATATGCTATTTCCTTAACCGGATTTCTTTCTTTTCTAGAAAATTACAGTAATGCTAATGCTTGAGAAGTCTTGGGGCACTCACCCTTTACAAATAATCTTACCAAGAAGTATCGGACACTCTTGCTTTACTGATTATTATACTTGAGAAGTGTTGGGATACTCGCACAGTAATGCCCGATCTTCGTCAAATGTAGAAAAGACAGTAAATTACTAAGTATACTATCATAGTATGCCATGGAGAATACAAGTTCTCTTCAACTACTCCTTTGGTTTATAGGGCCTCTATAGCCTATATTCCATTCGCTACGAAAGCAAAAATATCTACTATAGTTCTTGGGAAAATATCTTATTATTGGAGCTTTCGATTTTTTTCCCCTTGTTATTCTACACAAATATGATGTTATTATCTTTGAGCATTTTCACTAGCTTCCCCTTGACCTGGAGGCTCATGATCTCATTTGAACCACCAACCAACTTACCCCCTATGAACACGGCCGGTACACTCGGCTGCTGCCCCATTGCCACCAGCTCCCTCTCCAGTTGCTGCCCATTTGGAAGCTCATCTAGCTCGTGAACCACAGGATTTGCACCGAAACCATGGAACAGTTTCTTAATAGTGTAGCAAATGCAACAATTGCTTTTGCTGAAGATCACCAGGGGCCTTTGACCTACCAAATCCATCACAGCCATGGTTGCCGGTTGAAGAAAGCCGTAAATACGGGAGAGAAGTTTGTGAAGATGGGAGTTGAGATTTTGCTATGAGGAAGTTGAGGCCTGATGGAAGTTATATATAGAGGTGACTAAGGTAATGGATAAGTCCTTTTTAAGGGAAAACAGACGACGAGTATTTCGCGATGCTTTATTAGATTAAATATCGGATAGGATAGAAAAGCAACCGAAAAAAATATTCTGAAGTACGAAATTAGCCTTGTATGTGTAGCATGTTGTTAAAGGAAGGATCGATGCTTTATGCAGAAGTGATTACACGACATTGTTCTATATTCTCAAATTGACAGCATTGACCCTGATGTAGCCTTTACAACGTAGGATGCATGCATATGTTGCATACTGCTGTGTTTTGCCACAACATATGATGAAGTCCATTACCATGTTTGTCATTAAGGTTGCGCTTGATTTTTGATGCTCTCGAAAAATTCGCAAGGTTTACTGAAGGGCGAAGACAGAGACATCAGATACCCACCACGAAATCAACCTATGTTCCACGATCTTAGAACGCACAAGTTCTAGGAGACTGACAAAGCCAGGGGCGGATTCACCATGGGCACAGGGGGGCCACGTGACCCCCTGAAAAAGAGAGTAATATATATTAGTTAGCAGGGGATATTGCAAATCTTACTGGTTGGTTCAGCGGTAAGGCGCTGGCTTTCCTCCCTTTTGACTCAAGTTCAACTCTCGGCACTAACACTCTCTTGTTTTGGTTTTTAAATGGTTAAAACGTACACTATTATATATAAACTACCCCAACGAATAGCAAACTTGTGTCGGTGCTGCAGTGGTAACTCAGTTGCCTTCCGTATGAGTGGCACAAGTTCGATTCCCAGCTCGAACTTCCCATTTCTTTTTGTTGTTTTTTTTAAAAAAAAAAAAACCTCTCCGTAACATCTTTTAGTATCTTGAGTCTCAGATTCACCCTAAGACTGACTTATGTTACATTGGTACAATAAAGACAATTATAATTATGTTATTTGTACACAATGCAATTATTATATTACAAGTTTCACGTAAAAATACATAAATGCTTAGTTCTTTAATACTCCCTCCGTCCCTTTTTAAATGATCCGCATGGGAAACGTGTATTTTGTGGACGTTAAAAAAGGCACCTCCGTAGAACGTTTTTAATTTTTTTTTTGCACCAAATTAAAGTACTCAATGAGCACTTTAATTTGGTATAAAAAAATTAAAAAATTATGTAGAGAAATATGTTTTTTAGGGGTTTGAAATTACACGTATTCTCATATGGATCACTTAAAAAGAGACGGAGGGAGTATGTTACATTTTGTTTAATTTTTTTCTAGAAGCTCAAATTAAGCAACACTAATAAGAAGAATATATGTTGTACATACATATACTCTTTTTCGAATTTAATAATAATAATGCCGCAAGTTCGTGTAGGGTATTGAAATGTATAGGATTGGTCCTAAAGAAGTGACCCCCTGTCCTAAATTCCTGGATCCGCCACTGGACAAAGCTATGTGACGCGTAACGTATGAGTTTTGGCTTCTTTTGTTTTTTTTAAATGGAAAATGAGGATATATTCGAGTACCATTTTTTTTTCTCTTCTTTAAATAATCAGACAATTCACTAAATCTTTCATAAGCAACATAATAAGTCCAATTATTCCAAAAGCAACTCTAAATAAAGAGAGAGCCTTCATACATGAAGAAAGAAATAGACACTTGACCTCCTACTAAAGTGTAAGGACTCTGACAAACTGAACTAGCCTCGTTGGTTCACTAATACAATAATTCTTTTTTTTTCCTTGTATTTTGGAAATTCAAATGATTTGCATCCGGTACAATTCAAGAAAACCTTTATATGTCTTTTTTGTCTCTTTTATTCGACTTGGTTGAGTAATTTGTCTGTTTTTTATACTTAATGTCCTTTTCAATTGTATTGGTTGATCTCGCGGTAGGTTGTAATTTTTTCTTATAAAAAAAAATAATTAACCAAAACCTCAAAGAATGACAAGGAGAGGAGAAATTTGAAACAAATAAAATGTGCCTAGTAACCTTTCAAAGGGCATTGTAAAAGAAAAGAAGGTGATTTGTCCTAGTGGTTATGAAAAAACAGTAAGTGTTCCTTCATGAGGTTGCATGTTTCATTCCCACGGAGGCGAAACACTCCAAAACTTGGGGCCGCTAGAGGTTTGACCGGTTATTAATTTTCAGGGCCCGGAATTAGTCGAAATGCACACAAGCTGGTCCGGACATCCAGTTATAAAAAAATAAAAATAAAAGGTAAAATCCCCATACTATCCATACAAGTTGGTCCAGGCAGAGGAGGAAAAGAAGAAGCTACATATTTTCCTTTCTAATTCGCATTGCATTAATTGGAATAAAAAGCCACTAAGACATAATTCTCCGAATAAATTCATTGGATTAAAAGCCCAAAACACTGTGAGCAATCCTGTTACATGTTCTTCATAATCTTATTTGCACGTTATTATTCGTTGCGAAAAGGGCCTTTTATTAGGCATCAAAAGGTCGGTCACTCCTTTATACTTTTTTTTTTTGTTGTTGTATTTTGTTTTGTTCTAGATGTAATTATATGCTTTATTATTCCTACAATATGTTTCTATTACCTAAAACAAAAAAAAGCTGTGATACATAGAAGGTGGAGTTTTTGCTACCTGAGAAAATTCGGACCATTGATTACATGCACAGACAGTTGAGATGAGTTGCATACGTTTGGCGTACGCATCTCGTCTGTACCGATCGCCGGACTGATTGTTTCGTCAGGTGGGCATAGTGGAAATAAATTCTAGAAGACTTTGTTAAACTTAATTCCACATCGTTTACCCAATTTATCAGCTTGGATAATATAATTTGGAGGTTACTCCACCTATTGCAATTGATTTTAGGTTGAAACCCTCTAAAAAATCTAGCATGGGATCAGAGCTAAAGTCTTGGGTGGCCTCATCTCAAGTGGACGAGTTTTCGCGCGAGTCAATCACTATTAGATTATTAAGTAACCAACCACACCAACTCATCTTAAATCTTAAGCTGTTAGAGAAAGAGGCAACTTTATTATTCATATTCTGAACACGCCCTGATAGGCAAACAACACTGCATATTTGGATGCATATGTTTCTCCTTTTTGTTTTTTTGGTACAAATGTTTCTCCTTTTTGTGATCACACTTGCACACATATAACCCTTGTTTTAATTGATATTACGTGAAAGGTGTGTTTTTGTTGAATTTTAGGTAAATGAAGCAATTGGCGTACGCCAAGCCTCCCAAAAATCCCCAGAAGTATCCGGAGGTACCCAAGTACGGTAGAGGCTGAGACACAGGCGGCTCTACACATTAGGGGATGCGTGGTCACTTGAATACCCTAAAAAAAAATGTATTTACAATGCATGTAATATTTAGTTTTCTTTTTAGTTTAACCCTTATTGAACGCCCTATGCACAAATATTTGAACACCTAACCCAAATATACTTGAACAACTTGCCCCAACAAATCAGCTCACCCATTTCCGATTTACCAAAAAAAAAAAACAAATCAGCTCACAAACCAATCCAATGTAAATAATTCAGTTAAAAGCCATAGGTGGCTTTATAACTTCTCATGAATGGTCAATTGAACAACTTCAACTCTTTTATATTTTATAGTATTTTATATTACATGTAATAATTTTATATCGTGTTTGTTTGGCCACTTAGTCCTATGATATTAATATATAGTTCCTCTGCACCAAATTTTCTCAGCCCTATTAAACGCCATGCTTTTTTGCAAGCAAAAAATAGTGTATTAACATGATTTTCTTTTCCAAAAATTTTTATACCAATTTGAATACCTCATTGAGAAGTAAAAATTGGTTTAATTTCTTGCAAAAAAAAAAAAAAAAATCACAAGTACATTATTTTTGCTTGCAAAATGCATGGTTCCCCAAAAAGAACGAGTAATTTGGGATGGCGGGATTAAATTTTGGTTACATATAATTGTGGTTGCCAACCGTAGTACAATGCATAGAGGTAATTAAATATCCATCCATTTTTTGGAGACCATGTAGAATTTCATCCCCCTTACTTTATGGGGTTATGTTTTCATCCTCTTTTTATGTGATTTACCATTATTACCCTTTTCTCTATATATACACACTTCTTTTTAGGGACTTAGGAATTTTGAAATTAATGTTAGTTACTTCTTTTTAGGGATTGCCGAAATTTTGCTTCATCCTCTTGCCTAAAATTAAGGAATTTCAAAAATGGTGAATGATTCTCTTTCCTAAAATTAATGAACTTTTGAAATGGTGGAGATTCAAAATTAGGGGATGATATTGTTTCCAAATTTTAGTCATGTGAGCACCAAAATTTAGGAATTTTTATTTTAGGAAAGGGAATCATTTAGGAATTTTTTCAT